>VZTH01017362.1:453280-473064 GCA_013397815.1 Aleadryas rufinucha | reverse complement strand
CTTGCCTTTTCCATGATTTAAGGTTATCAGTTGATGGGGAATTGTTGTTTTCTGGTTTAAATGGAAGGGGAAAACATTTATGATGCCATTTTACAGGTTTGAGTTGAGGGGAAATCTCCCATTGTCTTCATCTTAAGGTTTTAAATTGCAAGGCAATTTCTGTTTTTCTTTGTTTTAAAGGGTTTAAATTGAGGAAAAAATCCCTCTTTTCCCAACATTTGAAATATTTAAATATGGGGGGAAAGGCAGAAAAAGAGAGAAAAAATGGTGGGAAACGTGAGCTGAAAAAGGAGACAAAAAAGGGCAGGAAACAGGAGGAAAAGGATGAAAAATGTAAGGGAAAAAGGGCAGGAAATATGAGGTAATTAACACTCCTGCGTTAATTAATTGGGAGTTTATGACCACTTCTGTGCAACAAAGGAGAGATATTGTCTTTTTGAGAAAAAAATCTGGCAGAATCAGTCCCAGAAAGGAGATTTTCAGGTCTGAAAGTTCACAGTCTTGAAGGAAAGGCAACTTGGGTATTCCTAAGAATTGTCTTACTTTTTATAGGCAGGCCCTTCCTGAAAGGAATTCTGTATTAGCATCATAAAAAACCCCACATTCTGAAATCGGCAAGGAGGATCCCAAATGCATGTAGGAGAACCTAATCAAAAAGCAAGGCAATATCTCATTTGTTGCACTAAAGGTGTTAATAAATTGCCAATTAATTTATGCATGAGCATCCAATTAAATCTGCCCTCCATGTGCCTTAGCAGAGCTTCTAGGAAGACTTCTTCCATGATCTTCCCAGGCACAGAGGTGAGGCCAACAGGCTGGCAGTCACCAGGGCCCTCCTTTTTTAACAATGAGGACAATATTTCCATTTTTCCAGTCCCTTGGGACTTCACCTGATGGCCAGGACTTTTCAAATATCCCACAGAGTGCCACAGAGTGGGGATGCATGGAATCCTGGCTTTGGCAGGTGACAGTGATGTCCCTGTTGGCTCTGTTGCTCTTACACAGGAGCAGGAAGCAGGGTTCTGCAGATTTTTGGGATGACCTCCCTGGAATGTGGTGAGTTTATCATTTAAAGAGGCTCACATTAAGTGTGCAAGGGAGACCAAGTCTTTTTACCTCACTGGGAGTGGTGGGGCATTACTACAGCTGATTTTACCTTTTAGGATAATTTGCCTGTCATTTATGGAATAAAAAATGTCACTATATGAGCTCTCCTAAATTTATGTTTACAACACACAGAGAAGCTGACCTAATTGTTGACACACACGATACGGTGACACAGAGACAATTCTGTGCTCACTAGGAACAGAGTGTATTTTAGGATTACTCCCCATCATTTTCTTCTTCAAACGAGTCAGTTCCCACTTCTTCATAGTCCTTTTCCAGGGCAGCCAGGTCCTCTCGGGCCTCTGCAAACTCTCCCTCCTCCATGCCTTCGCCCACGTACCAGTGCACAAAAGCCCGCTTGGCGTACATCAGGTCAAACTTGTGGTCAAGCCTTGCCCAAGCCTCAGCAATGGCCGTGGTGTTGCTCAGCATGCAGACTGCCCGCTGAACTCGGGCCAGGTCTCCACCGGGAACGACCGTAGGAGGCTGGTAGTTGATCCCAACCTGGAAACAGGAATGGGAGAGAAGGTTGCCAAAAAAAGCAGGAGCAGGAGGCAGTCAAAGAGCTGAAGAAATGTGAGTAAAGTTACAGATGCTGGGGTAGAGTGGTGCCAGATGGCAAATTCCATGCCAAATGTCAAAGGGTATGACACTTTTAATATTAATATTCATTTTAATATCTACATTATTTTTCTGTTTAATGTACACTGACGAGTTTGTAGCTTTCTTAACAGCTACTCAATACTGAATACATAAATTCAATACATAGAGTTTCACCAAGATACTCTGTAGAAACTAATAAAAAAGCTGGTTCCCATTGAAAGTTTTTATCGTTGAAGGAGCTATTTGTATGACAAATATTTTCCCCCTGTTAATGTCTGTATTATTGTTGAAATATGTTTCTTAAAACTGTTGTGTCACCAGTGGGGAGAGGCTATATAATATTTCTAGGTTAACTAAGAGATTCCCTAATATCAGCATTTCCTTAATTAATTTTATCCGTTTTTGGTATTTCCTTAATTTTAGATTGTGCTTCAGAGGCAATGCTCATTGGCTGTTCCAAAGGTCAGGTCTGAAATGAAAAATTCTTTAAATTTTAACCCATACACACTTCGAATTTCCACTTATTTAAATAGGTAGGAGCCTGTGTCAATGGGATGTCCAAAGGAGAAAAGGCACATTTTATATAAATGCATCCTTCTTATGTTCATTGGGAAATATCCATATTTCTCCATCTTCAGTGGGAAATACACAAGATTGAAGGTGTTAAATACAGGTTTTCTACTAGCCTGAACCTGCCCTTTAAACACTAAATAGAAGCTCGTGGCAGCCCTACTCACCTTGAAGCCTGTTGGACACCAGTCGACGAACTGGATGGTTCTCTTGGTCTTGATGGCAGCAATGGCTACGTTGACGTCCTTGGGGACGACGTCGCCGCGGTAGAGCAGGCAGCACGCCATGTACTTGCCGTGCCGCGGGTCGCACTTCACCATCTGGTTGTTGGGCTCGAAGCAGGCGTTGGTGATCTCGGCCACCGAGAGCTGCTCGTGGTGCGCTCTGTCGGAGGAGATGATGGGGGCGTAGGTCACCAAGGGGAAGTGGATGCGCGGGTAGGGCACCAGGTTGGTCTGGAACTCGGTCAGGTCCACGTTGAGGGCGCCGTCGAAGCGCAGCGAGGCCGTGATGGAGGACACGATCTGGCTGATGAGGCGGTTCAGGTTGGTGTAGGTGGGGCGCTCGATGTCCAGGTTGCGGCGGCAGATGTCGTAGATGGCCTCGTTGTCCACCATGAAGGCACAGTCCGAATGCTCCAGCGTGGTGTGCGTGGTCAGGATGGAATTGTAGGGTTCCACCACAGCGGTGGAGACCTGAGGGGCCGGGTAGATGGCGAACTCCAGTTTGGACTTCTTTCCGTAATCCACAGAGAGGCGTTCCATCAGCAGGGAGGTAAAACCAGAGCCGGTACCGCCACCGAAGCTGTGGAAGATCAGGAATCCTTGCAGCCCAGAACAGGCATCAGTCTAGAAGGCAAAAGAGAAAGTGAAACAGCAGGGGCTGAAAAAGGTGGAAAAGACTTTACCGTGTGAGCTTATCCTGAGCTGAAGGAGTGAGCAGTCATGGGCAATATACAGCATAGGTCTCATGTCAAGTTTTCCAGGGAAAGGGCTGGTGATAATTCCAACCTTTGCTTTTCTCGCTGTCTCAGCTTATGACATAAGGAGCCTTTTCTGTCCAGGCCTCTCTCTGAACTTCACACTGCTCTGTTATTCTAGCTGAAACCAGCAATGTACAACTGCATAATCCACCCTTCAGTATTGATGCCTTGAGGTTTAGCTCTTCTATTCTGTGTTGCCTACTGTAATACTCTGAAGTGTCTTGCAGCCTGCTGCTGCTGCTCTCTCATGCTAAGACAGACATAACAAAGCTTCTCTAGATTTGCAGTCCAAGGACATCTAGGCTGTCCTGGGCCCAAAATGTATAAACCAACATCTTGGAAACAGGGGCTGAGCTTAGAGAACTTACATCAGTAGCTAAAGTTTTAATTGGTGAATTTATGCTGATATGCAAATGGACCAAACCTATAAAATTGTGAAGAACTCGTGACTCATTGTCCATCTTGGGGTCCATTTTGGCAGCAGCCTCTGGGCTCCCCAGGGTGGACCTTTGAAGGCCTTTCAAATAAATATCACCTTTATTCCCTTACTCCTGTCTAGTCTCTGTTTCCAGGTAGCCTTTTCAGGCATCAGTTCCAGTATTGTTTTCCTATTGCTATAGGGCTGTGCTAATAATTAAAAATTACACATTCAAAGCCACTTTATAAAAATGCCTGGAGGCATGCAGCTGGGAAGCGAGCTACCAGGCTTCTCTTGGACCATGTCCAAGACACAGTCTGTATGACTTGCAATCTCTTTTCTGAACCATTGGTATCATCTGCAGTTAATAAGATGGCCTCGCTGCCCTTCTTTCTTCTGCAGAATCCAAACTGCTGTTTCAAAACTGCTGGGACTTACCAGCTTCCGGACACGATCCAGCACCATATCAATGCTCTCTTTGCCAATGGTGTAGTGGCCACGAGCATAGTTATTGGCTGCATCTTCCTTTCCAGTGATCAGCTGCTCTGGATGGAAAAGTTCCCGGAAGGTGCCAGCCCGTACTTCATCTGAAGAAGAAAGAGAAATTGTAAGAACATGCTCCAGTGCCAACAAATTCTGGTTGTTGTTGGCATCAACGCACGCTCTCAGTCACAGGAGGTCATGATGCCAAAAAACAGATGCTGATGGAGAAGGGAAACATCTCCAGAGCAATTCTTCATTGTTGCATTTGATTGATTTATGGTGCATCTTCAATCCAGCCACTTATCTTCTCATGAACTTGTCAGCGACAAGTACACCCAGAAAAAAAGTATGAAGAAATTCAGGTGTCCCAATTTTTAGACATTCTTCTGTTATTGAAGAGACATTTTCAGGCTCCCACTTTGAATCCAAACTGAAGAAAAGCAGAATTTGAATGGCAAAAATGTCATGATAAACAAACCCAAAAGTTAAATGTTGGTGCAAAGAGAAGTTGTACACACCACGTGTACCAGCTATTAAACTGCTGGGGATCCTCCTGTTCCTATGTTTGTAACACATGTGACAGAATCTGGCATTCTGTGTCACAAGAAAATTAATTTCATGCTACCTGGTGGTAGCCCAAGGTGCAGAGGGCTGCTCTGTGCCAGTGGAGACTGGAGGCACACCACGGCGATGTGAGGAAAAGCAATCTCTTCTCCGTTTGGCAGGTTCATTTCTATACTGACCTACTACACTTGGTTCCAAGTCCACCATTACAGCCCGTGGCACGTGCTTCCCAGTGGCTGTTTCGTTGAAAAATGTGGTAAAAGAGTCATCACAGCTGAGTTTGTCTTGCAGGTCCTTGAAGGTGCCGTCTGGCTGAATGCCGTGCTCCAGGCAGAAGAGTTCCCAGCACGCATTTCCTATCTGCACTCCAGCCTGGCC
Source organism: Aleadryas rufinucha (assembly GCA_013397815.1). Taxonomy (NCBI): domain Eukaryota; kingdom Metazoa; phylum Chordata; class Aves; order Passeriformes; genus Aleadryas; species Aleadryas rufinucha. Next base: position 467,959 of record VZTH01017362.1, on the reverse strand, counting down.
AACGTGGACAGAGATGCACTCACGCTAAGGGGAGAGAGAAGAGACAGGGTCAGAAAAACCAGTGTGCATTAGTCCTCCTTGTTCCTGGTGGTTGCACTTCCCCAGTGTATTGCTTTTCCAAAAAAATAGTGAATTGTCACTGTCAGCTGTTCGTTCGGTTGTTCAGCCCCACAACCACGATGAGACTGCACATGCACACACCAGATACAGGGACAGCTCTTTAAAAAATCAAGATGTGTGTGCTGTGCTGTGGAAGTATATGAAAACAGTCAGGAAAAGTTAATTTCAATTACACAGACCCCACCTTTTCTCCTGGACTGGCCCTGCTGAGGAGCACATCCCAGTTTAGTTTATTTTTACTCCTGGCTGGAACCTGACACAGCCATGTGGCATCCTTCACCCTTACGTAACCCAAGGCAGGTGATGTCTTTTGATCCTTCTACCCTCTGAGAGCAGGCTAGCATAGAAACCTGGGAGAGCTGCTTTCAGCAATATTCACCTAAGGAAATTGTTTCAGACTTTCTTGGTTGAAACAAACGTTCCTTCCAGCTCCTGAGCAGCCATTAATTTTACATCATGTGTCCATTGCTTACCGGGCAGTGCCATTGCAATATAGTGTGTTTATTTGCATGATTTCAAGCATTGTTTCTGTGGCAGCCAGGAAGAGAAAACTGTGTAACACCAGGCTAAAGTAGGCAGGTGTCAATGGCTCCAAAATCCTGTACACTTAAAAGTACAGGAGCATGAAGGCCCTGGATTTCATAAGTTCGCAAACAGAATTACGAAGCAAATACTTCTGGGTTAGTCCCAGCAATTGCAACACTGGGTGTAACAAAAGACATTTTTTTGAGGAGAGAGTGGTTTCAAGCATGTGGAGAATTTCATATTTGGCTTCTGCTTTGGAGCAATTAAAGCTGCCTGAGCTTTTTGTTATCCCCAGGGCCCTGTCTATACCAGGGAGTAAGAAAAATTCAGGTCATGGTGCTGAACACTGGCCTGTGATCTCCTGTGCTGATTGATAATTAGCACAGTCTCTGGCACAGTTTTGGTTTAGGCCAGTTAATATTTTTCCAGACTATGCTTGGGCACATGGAGAAAACAATTCATTGTCAGGAATGGTTTCCAGTGAGCAGCTCACTGACCACTGCCAGGCTTTGGAGAGGGAAGGAGAATTGACATGCCCAGCTATGAAGCAGGCCTGGCTTTAAGTGCAGAGGATGGTCCTCACTCATTTTTGTTTTGTAATACTGCATTTAGAGATAAACAATGGCAGTATCAGATTTGACCAGTTAATTTTTTTTTTAAATTAAATTCTGTAACTACTTATCTGACAAAATCATTCTGTGACCTGAAAGTGAAATGTATTCTCCCCAAAACTAAATTTTCAGTCACAATGTGTGACCAGCAACATCTCTGGAGTTTTCTTCACAAACTGACATATATTTGTGTTTAAGAAACACAACTGAAGACATTTTTTCAGAAGCAACTAGAATTTCAGAAGTCATCACTGCCCCAGCTAGTCATCCCCAGAAGTTCAAATGAACATGAAAAGTCAATTTAAATCTTTCATTCGATGAAATAAATTATTTCTGTTCAGTACTCATTTCTAAGCTGCTGACTCTGCAAATGCATGTGCTCTCAAGTGTACTTGCACAACCCTGTTTTTCTCAACTGAGTGGTGCAAAAGTCTCTGAGTTATTTGAGTGACAACAGGGCTTCATAAGTCAGTGTGTCACAATCTGGAGGGTTACTCAGGAAACCCTGAAGGCATATTTGGGCTTAGAGAATTCATTTAATGCTGACTTTCCACAGGGCGGGCTCCTGCTTTTCTTTGAAATCCCAGTGTGACTCTGTGAGGCTGGCAGCAAGAAAAATAAGGGGGTTTATTCTTTCTAAATACAGAAATGAGGCCAGCTGGCTTTTAAAAAGAGTATCTTTTAAAGCAAAACTACAATTACAAGTCAAGCAATACTTTGCACCTAAAGAGCTGCTTTGCTCAGTTCTTCAGATCTGTAGAGGAATTGGTCTGGTTTTTCACAGATAGAGCAAGTGAATGCTGCCTTAGGAAGTTAATATTGTAAAGCTTCATACAGGACTACAGTTGAAGACTTTTTAGACTGAGTTTTCAGCTGCACTAGTTTGAAACCATATCTCAACCCTGCTTTTTGAGCCATTTCAACTTCTACCCCAGCAGTAATTTGGAAATATTCTGCCAAAGAGAGAAGGCAGTGAAAAAGAGGTTTCTGATTTTGCATAGTAAACAGCAATAAAATAGATGCCAGACTTTTAGAAGGGAAGAGAGTGGGCCTTCTTCAGCGTCACAGTAAACTGATCTTTATGTGATATTTTGATTTGGAGCCTACTCCAAACTCATGTTTCACATCCTACCACTAACCTACCAGGACAGGTCTAACAAAGAAACAGTAGAAAGGACCAGATCCTTTGTGAAACCAAACCTGGGACAGCTTTGACTCTTAAAAAATCAAACTAATACCTGGCTGCAGTATTTACTGCACAAAGGCAGACTTCAGTCTTCCAGCTGTCCCACAAACACGCTCACTTCCCTGGCTCTGGGAAGCCTGTGGAAGTATCTTGCCTGCGAGATGAGCTGGCAGAAAGCAATGCACTTCTTCCTCTGCACCAAAATTAGATCCAGTGCTAGAGATATTTTGGGGTACAGGGTGAAATGGATTTTTTCACATTCTAAGAGGTTTTGAGCGATTTCTACAAATTTATAACAAACCCCCAAGACTTAAAAACAAAGGGCATTTTTTCACTTACTTAAACACATATGTATATGAAAGGATTCATGGACTCCAGAAACACACATGCTATGTATGCCATGCCTCTATAGCTATGGACAGTATAGTCATTTGGGCTAAATCAATTTAAAACAGACACAAAGGTAAATAACTTTTTGGTTTATTTCTAAAAAAATTATCTCATATGAAAATGAACTGGTGTTGAGAAAACGTGGTCACAACACAAAGTACCAAACAGCTAAGACTCCACACCTAATTTATCTTATAATTCCACTAATTAGGGACTGTCTGAAGAAACCTTAATGCCGTAATGCCTCAGGGAGATTTTCTGCACTCCTTTCCCATCTTCTTAGGTGGTAAATGGTGTGTGAGATGAGGGTTCTGATAACAACAGCAGATCCCCCTACCTTCCCTCTCCCACTGCCCTCCCAATCCCCGTGTGACAGTGTTCCCACATCCCCCTTACCATGGTGTGTCCAGAGGTGTTTCCTTCCCTTTGGGATCACCGGTGGCGGGTCTGTGCCGCAGCCTGGCTCTGGGCTGCAGGGCAGGAGGCACCCTGGGCCCGGCCTGCGGCACCTGCTGCTGCGCTTCAGTGTCACAGCGCGGTGGGAAGAGGTCACCCTGCTGCCTGCTGCCCTCCAGCACCCCTCCTGAGCAAATGCTCCCACACAGCAGGGCTCCCACACACCCCACGTTTCCAGCTCGGTGCAGCCAGGGTTGGCACGTTGGAGTGTGGCCACGTAACACATCGTACGCTGTGCTTCCCAGCACCGCAGGGTTTTACATCACCTGCGAGACACACACCACCCCAGTTCCCTGTTCTGCCAACGTGTACTTCTGTAGATGGAAGTCACTCCTGAATTCCAGTGCAGAAGGCATGAGAGAGCAAACAAATGCAAAAGAGAAGGATAGGAGAAAAACAAAAATAGAGATCCGGAAATGAAACATAATTACCATTCTTAAGTGTGCTCTACCAGTGCTTTTAAATGATCTCCTGGCTTCCCTATCAGCATTTCAATTTACTTCTATTGCTTCTGTTCCCATGTGCAGTCATCCAGGCTGTCAGCATTATGTAGCTTTCAGTACAGACTCTCACTTCTCTGTCCAAACAGAAAGAAATTCGATTCCTATTGCAGTGTTTATTGCAGGACAGATCTGGAGGCACCACCCCAACATTCTGACACCAAATTAGTGCTGTTGCCTCCCCCACTTTGCTCCTTCTGCAATAGTTCAGCACTGGAAAGCAGCAGCTTGTCTCAGTACAGAAATCCTCATGTTTGCAACCCCTAGGTAACAGAGGAAGGCACACTTCATTGCTTGAATCTGAGTGTTATGTTTCCCCACACTTTATAAATGTACTGTTCATGATGATGTTTAATGAGTAGACATTTAAATAGACAATTCCTAAAATGTAGCTTAGTCTACTTTGACATAATGATATTAATGACGATTGTTCTGCCACTGTTGGCAACCAGCATGTAAGTATCTTCTTTAATACCTACATTTTAACAGTGAGAAATAGTTCATACTGGTTTTTATAAACTCACATTGGTATAGTCTTCATTTTGCTGCTCTTTACATAAACCTGCAAATCATTACTCTTTGATTTTGGCTGGGAAAAGCTACAGAGCTTTCTGGAGCCATAATTATTTTTTACAAATAATTTCCATGATAATTTTGATCTGCTGCTTTGCTTAAGCTGAATCTCAGAGTTCTCCAGAAAACCATCAGATCGTTGCTTTGAGACTAAGGAATAGGTTGCTGTAGTGTTCTTCTTCCACTGGGAGTGGTAACATTCCAGACAAGCTCTGGTGCTCTGGGCAGTCTGAAATGTTAATGCTCACAGCTTCAAAGCATCAGGAAAAAGTCTCACAGCAAATACTTTGAGCAGTCCACCGCCCAAAACCTCTTAGGCACAGAGTCAGCACGTCAGATCTGGCAGCTACAAAATCTAAAAGAGGTCTGTGAATTACTAAATTATTTGCAACTTAGTCCTTTGTGGCATTTTCTCTGCTCTCCCCTAGGCAGTGGGAGCCCACAGAGACATGAAGCAGATACAGCCTGGACCTGGATTCTTGGAAAGTTATCTTGATGGATGCTGGCATTCAACCTGTGTGGGCAGATGGTGAGTTGCCATATGAAACCTAAAGCTTTTTTGTCTAATTAAAGATAGACACATCTCTGAAAATGGCATTTTGGAATAATCTAGAACTTAGAAGTGCTGTTGAACTAGTTTAACCCCAGCTGGCAACTGAGCACTGAATCAGAAGAGTAAGGCAGAACCCGTAGGTTGAGAAATAATTTAACACACAAAGCAAAAGTTGTACACACAAGCAAAGCAATCCAAGGAGTTGATTCACCACTTCCCCTGGGCAGGAAGGTGTTCAGCCATAGCCAGGACAGCAGGGCTCCATCAATGGCTAAGGAAGACAAACACCATCACTCTGAATGTCTTCCTCTTTCTCCTTCTTCGCCCCAGCTCGATATGCTGGGCATAAATGCTGGAGATTGAAATACATCAAGAGGCAAATGAAGGACAGTCACCTGCTTTTTCTCCTCTACTGGATGTACATCACTCCCTCCCCACAGGTTGGTTGCCTAAATGACTCACCAACAGTGTCAGAATCGTGCATTACTTTAGAACATTAATGTGCCATCTCACAAAACAGTGCACTCTTAGTAAGTTCTTTGGTGGTCACACAAAATCCTCTTTTTCCTTTTAATTTAGGAAGTGTAAGTCTTTGCATTTCCCACATATTATAATACCTTCTTCAGTAAGTGAATGAAGGTTTAAACACTTTCCTTGTGTTCCCTGTACAACTGTTTTCTGTAAGTCTGTTGCCACCTGCTGGGAGAACCAGCAGCATCTCATTTCAGGATTTCTGAAATTCCCAAGGCTAGTAATTAAGTACCTGTAGAACACTGCCACATTGATAAAATACTGGTTTTCAGGCATTATCCCTGAAACAGAGAACTGTGCTATGTATTTTTATTTTTATTTGTAGAGTTCTCTCCCCTAATACAGCAAGGGCAGAACTGTAGTTAGTTCTAATATAAAGATACATTCATCTACTAATGATGAATCCCAGGTACTTTATTCTTGGTACTATTGGTCTTGGCATCCCAAAATGCAGACTTACACTCTACCAACATCATCAGTTGATTAGATCTCATCAGACTCACACTGAAGACATTCTCTACTTAATTCAAATGTGCTGAAACAATGAAACAATGTGAAACAATTGTGGAAACTTTGATATCCTTTGTAGTGTATCAATACATTAAACACAGGTTTTTTCATATACTCAATCACAGCACAAACAAGCAATTCTACAAAGAGTTAAATCAGTAGTCACTTTATTATAAAAATTAGATACTGCAGTTTTAGTATTAATTGCAAAAAACCCCTGATAGCTTATTTCTGCCTTCTTGCACTCTCATGATGAATTAAAAACAATATAATTCTAAATCAGTAGTACTTCAATAAAGTCAAGGTTACCAACCTACACTTAAAATAAAGTTGAATGCTAAAAGTCCTGGCAAATGACATTTAACAGCATTTTAAAAACTATGCATGGCCTGCTGAAACCACTGGTCCAAACCAACCTCCAAAACAGCATCTCTGCCATCTAACTGAAAATGAGGCTGGAAGACTACAGCAAAAAGTGTTCATTCCCTAACAGTCACTTTGATAAGAATCTGTCTGACTTCACAATGAAGTTTGCCATTTAATTAACTGACTTACAGAGGACTTAACCTGAGGCCTTGCAAAGCAGGGGGGCAGAAGACTCATCCTGCTCATTTCTTGGAAGAGCTCAACTACAGACAGAGCTTCTGAGTTTCATTCTACCTGATTTCACATCAAGTGCTGGTTGCAGAGCTGTAACTATACTTATAGTGGATTACAGGAACCATTCAGCAATACCAAAAGCTGCTCTTCCCTGTGTGTGCAGAGCATGTAAGAAATGACTTTTTTATATGGTGAAGCACTATGTGCTACTTAACCTGGTGTAGAGTCCTGGTAGAGACAAAAACTTTGGGGAGGGATATGGGTTTGGTTTGGCTTTTAAAAACTCTTGAGACAACCAGGCAAGGTCATTACTGCACTCAGGAATAACCTGCCCAAGTTTGTCTGACAGTAATGCTGGAGTGTTTCTCTTTTTTGGGATAATTTAAGATGAAACAGANTATGGGTTTGGTTTGGCTTTTAAAAACTCTTGAGACAACCAGGCAAGGTCATTACTGCACTCAGGAATAACCTGCCCAAGTTTGTCTGACAGTAATGAGGGAGTGTTGCTCTTTTTGGGGATGATTTAAGAAGAAACAGACAACTATTTTTAGCAGTGAAGATGAGACTGTTTTCAGAGTGCCCCAGTAGGGAGCAAAGCAACAGATCACACCCAGTTTGAGGGTACCAACAGGCCATCCATGTGAAGAAAACAGGAACAGCCACCACCTTGCAGTATGGTTACTGCTAGAGACAAAGGGCACTACTGCTGTAAGACACCACACTGGGATCTACACCGGCTACTTTTTATGGGTTTGGTGTGGTCCCACCAAAAAGGCTGCTCTGACAATAATTTGTAGTTTGGGCTGACATCAGTGAGCCTACACCCTTTTTGGCACAGGTGCTGGGATGACAGAGGCCAGATTGTCCCTGGCCTCTCACCTTTAACTTGTCCCCTCCAGCACACAGCAGTTTGAAAGCAGTGTTTTGTTAGGTCAGTGCTCCCTCCTTGGAACTTACCTTTTGTCAATTCATGATAGATGGGTGAATGGATGGAGGAGAAATTGCTGGGGTTTTTTTCTGCCCCAAGTGGTCAGAAATGAACTTGGTCTGGTGACAGACCTGCAGATGTCCAATTTTCTTGTCACTGATCTGGCGAAGGTCTTGTGACCTTCTTTTCTATAAAAATAAACTTTTGTTCTGAATGACAGAGCATTGCTAAATGAATCCCATCTAACCCAAGACTTTGGATACTTTGGGGACTTGAGGAGCATTTCTGGATATACAGAGAGACTTTTTGACATCGACATTAACAAAGCAAGAGGTAGGGAAAGTAAACCCAAGCAACAACTTCAGTTGTTCACCTAGACAATAACATAGAATACAATTTAAAAAAATAAATCTATTTCCTGACCACCACCACCACGTGCTTCTAAGAATGACTATGCATCAGGCAAGCACAAAGTGCTGTAATTTGCATTTAAGAAGAGTGGATACAGCACAACAGTCCTTGTGGCCCACCCACCTCATCTTTCTGGCTTAAATATGACTAAAATCCATTGTGCCTGTACAAAGAGGCATCAGTCACAAGAGAAACCATGGCTTTCAAAATGCAATGAGCTTTACTTTCTCCAGTGTTTTTCTTCCATGTGCTTGTTCTAAATCCCATGCTGCAAGAACTGGGCTTTTCAGACGTCTTTAGGCAAAACAGAATATTCCCCTAAACACTGGTACTCCATTGCCTGCTTCAGTCATGCCTCCAGGAACACTATTGCATTTGTTCAGAGAACTGCCCAGCATTTGCAAGGATGAGAACTTCTTCCATAGTTCATAACTGGCTACACAACCCTCACTCAAGAGACACATCTAAAGCAAAGTGTTGGAAAAGGAGGATTCTTATTCAGTTGTAGACATGGAAGGAGTGGCTTTACCCTAGTGTTGGACAGGACCAAGCAAAATGTCAGGAATACTCGCTGTGGTTTCAAAATTCATACACCACCATTCCCTGTCTGAAGAAATTCCAAGAGTCCACAGGTGGTCATCTCAGATTTCAACAGTCCCTGAAGAGCCTGGCCACATCCCCAAGACAAGGTGACACTTCTGTGATGGAAGACACTCAGTCTCGAATTGGAGGCCTATGGATTGGAGAAAGCACAGCTGCCCAAGCCTGTCGGAAGAGCTGGACCAGTTTGTAAATGAATGGCAGCGATGTAGGAGAAGCTGCAAAGCAGAACAAAAAGGTAAAACTAACTAGGTAAAACTAACATACACCAAACATATTAAGAACTACTCCCAACTAGAGTTAATAAAAACCTAGTTCTCTTCCTTCCTTTGGTTCAGCTCTTGGATATTTACTCTGAGTACTGCTCCCTAGCAAGCTGCCTTTACTATTTTCCAATGGATTATTTGTAGAATAACTGTGGAGCATCTGTCATGCAGCAGAAGGGGAAACATCCATCCCCACCCCATCCCAGCTGCCATCTCTACGTCACAGCACCAGCCCATTCTTCAGGGACAGCAGCAGCCATCACCAGTGAACCTCCAGCATAAGATGATCAAATGCATGGTACAGTGCTGCCTCCAGGAACTCTCCACTTTCCTGATGGGACAGCCTGTTGGGCAATCACTCATCCAGGGGACATGGTACAGTGCTGCCTCCAGGAACTCTCCACTTTCCTGATGGGACAGCCTGTTGGGCAATCACTCATCCACGGGACATCACCTCCTATCACCACCAGCTGAGTGAGGAAAAGGCTGAGTCTAGGACAGCTCTGCCTGCCTCTCACAGTCTGTACCTGGTCTGCTGGAAAGAGTTTTCAGAAAACTGGCATTTGTAGAGCTTCATCTTTCTACATGGACTGCAACTGGAAACATTAGACACACTAAGCTCATAGTCACCCAGCTTTTGTGTCTCCCCGAGACACTTACACAGACCAAATTTGTTAAAAGCAACTCATTTCCTCTCCATAACCACAATGGAAATTTAAAAATTGGAAATCTTATTCCTGTACCTGGGTCTAATCTCACCACCACCAGGTATAGCAAAAAAGTAGCCAAGAGCATCTTCTTGTAAGGAAGTAAATAGAAGTGGTTTGACATGGACCTCAGGGCTCTACGCAGCAACGTCAACATGGTCAGGAGCTTTTGGGACAGCGCTCCTGGAAAACAAGGACAAAAATGCTGTTAGGGCAAAATAAAGTTTAAAACCTGATCACATAGATATAGACAATAAGAAACTGAGGTATTAGAAGTCTGATTGCATGACAGTTGGGTTGGGTTTGGGTTTTTATGTAACAATGAACAGAGAAACAGTACAATGTTGTAATACAATTCATTATACTTCTTTTTTAGGCATCTACTTTAGTACAATATGATCTTATGCCACAGTAGCGCCAGCTTCTCTCCTGGGAGAAAACATCAAATGATTTACAGTTCTGGAGGAGAAGCAGTACTTGAAATGCTAGACATGCATTGTTCTACTTGGACTCAACTGTAAATGGAAATGGAGCAAACCGTGCACAGAGCCAGCAAAACATACCCTTACAGGATTGCCAGGTAGTCTTAGTTTTCTTTTTTTACCTTAAAAAAACCCCAAAACCTCCACAGTGCTTTTGATCCTGGACATTACTGTCAGCTCCTGATGTTGGCAGAGACTAAATAGACTTTGCAATTCTCAGCAAAGGTATCCCTAAGTCTTTTATTTCCTGCTGTGGTACACAATGGGACTTCCTCACGGCCGGTTTGTCACGGCAACATTCTTAACACACAGTTAATACTTGCTACCTTTCCCCAGTAAGGGACCAACTTGAATCGAAACTGTAAAAAAGGAGCACAAACAACAGAGGGGAAAACCCACCCAGAACAGTTTCTGTCGCCGGGTCTTGCTTCTCCTCAGCAGCCGAGCGCTTCTCCTCCCGCTGAGTCCAGCGGCACCGGCTCTCGCAGATGNAACTCTCCACTTTCCTGATGGGACAGCCTGTTGGGCAATCACTCATCCACGGGACATCACCTCCTATCACCACCAGCTGACTGAGGAAAAGGCTGAGTCTAGGACAGCTCTGCCTGCCTCTCACAGTCTGTACCTGGTCTGCTGGAAAGAGTTTTCAGAAAACTGGCATTTGTAGAGCTTCATCTTTCTACATGGACTGCAACTGGAAACGTTAGACACACTAATTCATAGTCACCCAGATTTTGTGTCTCCCCGAGACACTTACACAGACCAAATTTGTTAAAAGCAACTCATTTCCTCTCCATAACCACAATGGAAATTTAAAAATTGGAAATCTTATTCCTGTACCTGGGTCTAATCTCACCACCACCAGGTATAGCAAAAAAGTAGCCAAGAGCATCTTCTTGTAAGGAAGTAAATAGAAGTGGTTTGACATGGACCTCAGGGCTCTACGCAGCAACGTCAACATGGTCAGGAGCTTTTGGGACAGCGCTCCTGGAAAACAAGGACAAAAATGCTGTTAGGGCAAAATAAAGTTTAAAACCTGATCACATAGATATAGACAATAAGAAACTGAGGTATTAGAAGTCTGATTGCATGACAGTTGGGTTGGGTTTGGGTTTTTATGTAACAATGAACAGAGAAACAGTACAATGTTGTAATACAATTCATTATACTTCTTTTTTAGGCATCTACTTTAGTACAATATGATCTTATGCCACAGTAGCGCCAGCTTCTCTCCTGGGAGAAAACATCAAATGATTTACAGTTCTGGAGGAGAAGCAGTACTTGAAATGCTAGACATGCATTGTTCTACTTGGACTCAACTGTAAATGGAAATGGAGCAAACCGTGCACAGAGCCAGCAAAACATACCCTTACAGGATTGCCAGGTAGTCTTAGTTTTCCTTTTTTACCTTAAAAAAACCCCAAAACCTCCACAGTGCTTTTGATCCTGGACATTATTGTCACCTCCTGATGTTGGCAGAGACTAAATAGACTTTGCAATTCTCAGCAAAGGTATCCCTAAGTCTTTTATTTCCTGCTGTGGTACACAATGGGACTTCCTCACGGCCGGTTTGTCACGGCAACATTCTTAACACACAGTTAATACTTGCTACCTTTCCCCAGTAAGGGACCAACTTGAATCGAAACTGTAAAAAAGGAGCACAAACAACAGAGGGGAAAACCCACCCAGAACAGTTTCTGTCGCCGGGTCTTGCTTCTCCTCAGCAGCCGAGTGCTTCTCCTCCCGCTGAGTCCAGCGGCACCGGCTCTCGCAGATGGTGCCGAGGAGGGCGAGCTGCTGCTCGCTGTCGAGCGCGTCACAGCCCCGCACCAGCTCCTCCGCGCCCTCGAAGCGGCCCAGCGGCAGCAGCACGTGCCCCAGGTAGAGCTCCAGCAGGGACCCGTACTCGGGGAGGCTCCGGTTGGCCTGTTCTCTCAGCCAGCTGCTGCCAACCTCCAGCATCACCTGCGGCTCTCTCACCTTGCTGTACAACAGGATACTGAAATACAAGGGAGAACCATGAGAAAACACTAAGTCTTCGTCAAAGCTGGCATCGCTGACAGCTACTGCCCACAAGCAGCTCTCAGGAACGTATGGATCGGGGTCTACATCGAAGCAGAGAGGATTCTGAGGCATACAACAGGTGCAGCTATTGATGTCACTCTCTCAGTGATGCCTTTTCTTGGTGTTAAAATCAAGAGTCAAACACAGTTAGAGGGGAAAAAAAGGGATTTTAGCTGGGTATTTATTTTAAGGATCCTTGGTGCACCCCGTCCAGGTGGAGCACGCTGGAATGCACATCCAAATGCACCCCGAAATGCACCCCTGTGAGCACCCCCCTGAAATGCACCCACAATAATTTGGGTATAACATTATAGGCTTTACCAATTAACATATCTATCAAAGATTCCCCAATGAGAGGCTGAGTGAACCCCCCTCCCCGAGGAACTTTCCCCCCCTGCACAGGCCTATCTCAGGTTACAAAATGTGTTCCAGAGAAGCCCTCGGTGTCTGAGGCTTCTGAGATGTTTGTTCTCCTGGCTTAAGGGAATATTGGCTCTGTGCTGGTTATCAAAGCTGAAGAATGAGAAGTGTGTGGGCTAAAAGGCCCTTAAGAATACATAAAAGTTATACAAAAGAGTATATAGAAGGAGTATATATAAAAAGCCAAAAAGCATCATGGCAGCATCAGCATCACCCCTTTTGTACTTGATCACTGTGAAGCAATCCTGCAGGCATGCTCCAGCACACACAGATCAAGAACAGGCCTGTCCCAGATCTCACTTACACCATGCAAAGTGAAAATATCATGTAATACCCCTGCCTGGCCTGCTGTCAAACCTAATGCAAGCCCTCTGTGTATATCTGGCAGCAACAGACAGAAACTCACCACAGCTCCAGAACTTTTGGAGGCAGATGTTCAGGGGCATGGTAATACTGTAGGACCCAAGACAGAACTTCTCTCCACCGGTTCATCTCGGCCAGCGCCTGAATCCCCACAACACAAAGGGAGCATTTCACTTCTGCAAAACTGGTGAGGAACAGACACCTAAATAAGTGTTTCTTACAGCAACATTTCCCCTCGCATCCCATCCAGTGAGCTTCAGTGCAGCCCAGGTACTCCACAGTTCTCCGGCAGCTGCTTCCCCTCCTTCCNGCTCCGGCTCCGGCTCCGGCTCCGGCTCCGGCTCCGGCTCCGGCTCCGGCTCCAGCGCCGCCACCGCCCCCGCCGGGGCCCGGCTCCGCTCCGCTCGGGCACGCACCGGAACGCCGGGATGCATTCCCCACCGCCTCCCGGCAGCGGAAGGGCCGCCCCGGAGAACATCCCCGGCCCCGCGGGCCGCCGGGACGTGTAGTCACTGCAGCGGGAGGGGATCGACGGCTGCCGGGGCTGGCGGAGGGCAACGGGGATGATTGGGGACTGGAGCATCTCTTACGAAGACAGCCTGAGGGGGCTGGGTCTGTTCAGCCTTGAGAAGATACGATTGAGAGGGAACCTCATTAAAGTGTGTAAATACCTAAAGGGAGGTGTTAAGAAGATGAAGCCAGGCACCGCTCGGTGGTACCAAGCAATAGGACAAGAGGCAACGGGCAGAAACTGATGCACGAGAACTTCCACCTGGCCAGGAGGAAGAACTTCTTTCCTGTGCGGTGACCATGCACTGAAACAGATTGCCCAGAGAAGGTGTGGAGTCTCCCTTTATGGAGATACTCCAGAATCGTCTGGATGCAATCCTGTGCCATGCGCCCTGCAATGACCCTGCTCGAGCAGGGAGGTGGGACCACACGACACACTGTGGTCCCTTCCAACCTAACCCCTGCTGTGACTCTGCGNGAGTATATATAAAAAGCCAAAAAGCATCATGGCAGCATCAGCATCACCCCTTTTGTACTTGATCACTGTGAAGCAATCCTGCAGGCATGCTCCAGCACACACAGATCAAGAACAGGCCTGTCCCAGATCTCACTTACACCATGCAAAGTGAAAATATCATGTAATACCCCTGCCTGGCCTGCTGTCAAACCTAATGCAAGCCCTCTGTGTATATCTGGCAGCAACAGACAGAAACTCACCACAGCTCCAGAACTTTTGGAGGCAGATGTTCAGGGGCATGGTAATACTGTAGGACCCAAGACAGAACTTCTCTCCACCGGTTCATCTCGGCCAGCGCCTGAATCCCCACAACACAAAGGGAGCATTTCACTTCTGCAAAACTGGTGAGGAACAGACACCTAAATAAGTGTTTCTTACAGCAACATTTCCCCTCGCATCCCATCCAGTGAGCTTCAGTGCAGCCCAGGTACTCCACAGTTCTCCGGCAGCTGCTTCCCCTCCTTCCCCTCTACTTGCCCCCTATAAAAAGGCCAATTCGACCTCCGAGGATATGCACCGTGACTGCATCTCTGAGAGAACAAAAGGCAGGCTCCTGGGCACGCCTCACTTCCCTCAAACACGCACAGATCCCATCATATGAAACATGTTAATATCGACAGGGCTAAAAGAAACCCCAAAGCAGGGTAAGCACGGCCTGAAGTTCGAAGCCAGCCCGGCGCCGATGCGACACCGAGCAGCTTCCCAGCGCCGCCCGGTCCCCTCCGCACGCCGGGCACCGCTCGCACCTCTCGTGGCCGGGCCCGGGGCCGGGCCCCAGGCTGTCGCAGCCCGCCTCGCAGCGCTCCACGGCGGCGGCGAAGTCCCGGTGCAGCACCAGCAGGTCCGCAGCCTCCTT
>VZTH01017362.1:429760-452904 GCA_013397815.1 Aleadryas rufinucha | reverse complement strand
GCAGAAACTGATGCACGAGAAGTTCCACCTGGCCAGGAGGAAGAACTTCTTTCCTGTGCGGTGACCATGCACTGAAACAGATTGCCCAGAGAAGGTGTGGAGTCTCCCTTTATGGAGATACTCCAGAATCGTCTGGATGCAATCCTGTGCCATGCGCCCTGCAATGACCCTGCTCGAGCAGGGAGGTGGGACCACACGACACACTGTGGTCCCTTCCAACCTAACCCCTGCTCTGCTCTGTGACTCTGCAGGGATTAGCGGTGGAAAGCGGGGTCTCGGGGGGCGCTCCGAGATGCTGCGGCCGCAGCTGCGGGACCGCGGCGGTGTCGGCTGTGCCGGACCGCGGTCGGTGCCCTTGCCTGCCAAAACGCCCTTCCATCAGCTTCTCCCTCGTGTGGCTGCCGAAGGAAAGGGGCCGAGCCTGCTCTGCCCGCCTCGGCTGTTCTCCCCGCCGCCGCCGGGCGTCAGCCCAGCCCCGAGTGTGTCCCAGCCGAGCCTGCGGCTGTCCTCACCCCGAACGGGAACCGGGAGAAGGGGCTCGGCGCGGTGCTAAAGGGAGAGCGCTCCCCGCCGCTGCCGCAGCACCGCCTGCGCTGGTGATGGATGCTCTCCGCTCCCGGCCGCCTCTTCCTCCGGGCACCTCTCCTCAGGCACCCCGCGCCCCCAGTTTTAAGCACATTACGCTGTTAATGGAGTTCGGGCGTAATAGCAGTGTCTCCAGCAGTACCCGGCAGGCAGCGATTCACATTCTCCTTGAGTTGTTATTTAAAAACAACAGGGTGTCTTGGTTACAAGGTAATTACGGCAGCCAGCGCAAACGCTCTTCAAAAATGGATCTCTGCAGGAGAGACAGGATTGATTTATCTCGTAACCCTTTTTTAACAATTGACACATTTATCTGTCCCCCTACTATGATTATTTAATTAAAATAGCAAATGGGCTAATACAAAACACGCTAAAGAGTGAAGCACATATTTTAAAGGGGATTTTCTATGCCATTTCGGCGTGGCGAATATAATTAAAAACTTGATCATAGCTCTCTTTTTCTGGGTAGCTGTTTCCAGGAGGCAGCACCGTGTACCTGCCCCGCACGGCAGCAGCAGGAGCACTCTGCAGTAGCAGCTTTTACACAGCGGTGCATCCCAGGGGTTGGCACACTGCCCTTAACTGTGGAAGAGGTTCCTGAAGGATTCGGGCTGGCTGAGGTGAAACCACTGCACAGAAACATTGCGAAAGGAAAGGCCCAGCAGCAAGCAAAGGCAGAGGTAAAGGCGTTTCAGCCTTCTGTTTCGGTTGCTTGGCGCTTGCAATTTGGAAAACAACATTCCTTTTGGGGAACTACAAGTCCCAAAGTGCACTGTGGGAAGAACGTGCCTCGTACCAGCTAGTGCCCAGCACAAATTCCCAAATATGGATAAGGAATCAATTTTGAAAAAGACTCTCGCTGGCTGGATGCTCCTCACTGAGACTCGGAAAAGGAGTGAGACAGCACAAAAACAAGGTAAGCTTGCGTTACGCAAAGATGCTGTTCAAGGATTTCTTTCATGGGGAGCAGCCGACAATGTTCTGTCCCTTAGAAGGGCAGCCCAGCACTGCTCTGGTGATGTTGGACTGAGGTGCTGCGGTCATGGAGGCAGCTTTTGGAACGGGGCTGTTGTTTCAGGTGGGAGAGCGAGCAGCAGTGGTGCCGAGTGAGTCAGATCCTGTTTCCCTGCAGATGCTCCTTACGAATAAAGACCTGTGGAAAGATAGCGAGCTGCAACATTGATGCGGTTATGTTAGAGGCCGGGAAGGGTCGAGGAGAGGTGGGAGTTGCTCTGAACAGCAGCTCTGTGTGAGCTGCAGCGTGTGGTTGTGTAAGAAGCCAAGATGGACAAGCAGCCTTGTAATAACAATAATTACAGGTTAAATTAATTTCTCTGTAAGGCATGGTAGAATGTTTTTGTACTTCACCCCTCTTCCTAGAGGGGACAGTGTGGTGCCTTGAAGGCCAAACCTCTTGCAGCTCTCTGACCTGCAAATAACACTCAGTAACAGGATTGTTTAACTTCAGGCCAGGAACAATTACCTGTTTTACTGGCAATTTGTTAACAAGCAAAATGAAATCATTTGGAAATATAATCATCTCAGTGGAGATGAGAGACGCTTGAGCTCCATTCTCGGGCACGCGTGAAGCCTCGGCGGCTGACCCGGTCACAGGCAGCGCCGGCTCCTGCCCCTGTTTCTCTCCCTGGCAGTCAGGCAGGCTCCTGGTGCAGCTCAGATGCTCTGTGTGGACAACTCTTGTGCTGGGTGACGTCAAGTGCAGCTGGTCAGCTGCACCCATCATCCCAGCACCCTCCTCCTACTATGTAGGGTCATGGAGCAGCGCAGTGGGCACGGCACAGCGCTGCCGATGTAGGACGTGCAGTCCCGCCCTGGAGGGGAGCCTGAGACTGTTTGGGCTGCTGAACCCAACTGTCACAGGGATGCTTGTTGCCAAACGCGAATGATGCTGTTTTTCCATCTTTCCTTGAATGTGAGCAGCTTAAGTTGTCTTAAAGCTGGAAGGGTCCCTCTCGTACTTGAACCAGCGCATGCAGCAGGGCGATCTCTCCTGCTACACAAGCACTGGAGGGAAGCAGCGTGGTTGCTTGTGCTCCTGGATGACAATTTCTAGTGACCAGGAAAGCTAAACAAACTTGCTGTCAGTGACAGGTAGTATGAGGGAGTGTTACGTTGGGTTTTGTGTCCTGGGTGGGATGACCATGCCCAGCTCGTTGCCTTTTATATGGAATTAAGGAGGTTTTTTTCCTGCAGTCGTCCTGGTTTTGTATAGGAGAAGAAAACGGAGTTTCAGCGGGGCCTTGTTTGTGTGTGCATCATCTGTGGATTTACTGGCTCCCCTCCTCCCTCTCCTGCCTGGCAGTTCGAGGAGAGTTTAGAGTTACAGGCACCTGTGACAAGGCCTCCTGAGGTAAATCGCCTCAACTATTAATCCAGATCTGACCGGCACACGGTCACAGGGCCAGAGGGCTGGCAATCAGTCTTTTTCTGTTGTCTCTTCTGTGTCAGTAGGCTGTTAATAGGAGATTAGCAGCATTAGGGAGACTTTGAGCTAGAAATGGTGAGGCCCTATGATTTGATTTCAAGAGAAAGAAACCCTCCTACGCTCGTGTAAAAACAAACAGAAGAGCTGGAAATGATAAACGGCATTATAAACACAACTTGTTATGAGGAAAGCATAGTNTCTTGATTTTAAGACCAAAGATAGGCATCACTAGGAAAGATGTGGAGCTCTGTAGTCCCTCATGGCTTATCAGAAACACTTTAACAAAGCAGTGAGGTCCATGGAGACCTCAGGTCCCAGCGTGCAGCGCTCTGTTCTTATCACCACATGCTTTTGTCTGACTCCGGCGAGACCATGACGTGCTGGAATCTGTAATTCGCTTGTAATTTCCATCAGCAGTAAATCCCTATTAAATATGAAGCTGGCTGGCTGCAGATCCTTTCAATTAGCCCAGATTCAGGGCTTCCCTAGCTCCTGGCAGGCGGTCTGCAGAGCCCGGGGCTGGGTGAAGGTGATCACTCTCTGGCTGTGCTTTGAACAGATGGCCCATGGTGATGCTTTCTTATCTCACCGAGCGTGGGGGCACAGCATCAAACCTATTCTTTGTTTCAGAAATAGACCTGGTTAGAGGAGACTCACCTGATTTTGAGCCCACCTGCTGACGTTCCTAGTCATTGTATTTAAAAGCACTCATGTCTGATTTTGGCTATATCCAAACCTATGTAAACAACAGGTACAAGGCAGACAAGACAGCTACAGGGGCAGTCACAGCCACAGTCCAATTCAGGGGTATCACATGACATAAAAGACCAAATCTCTGTTTCAGCCTTCATCACAGATGCACAAACACTGAGTAAGGTGTAAGCACTGGAAACTGGGAAACTGGAAACACAGGGTTCTGTTCACAACTTGTCAAAACTTGAGTTTTACTCAGATAATAACAAAACCTTTCTGAAACAAAGGGCAGCTTTAAGTTGATTAAGTCCCCTTCTTTGCTTCCTAACCAAACAAAATACTAGCCTTGGCAAGGCAACCATCAAAGAGTAGCAGCAGTTACTTTGATTTAATTGTTACTGTTATAATAGTCATAATTAGTGGTGGGTGGGGCATTTCATAGCTGTAAGGTGACCAATTTGGTTAGAGGCCTAAGGCATCTTCTTTTCTTCATCTAGTTATTATCTGTGAGAAAATGCTAAAGTCTGTCATCACTGTGAGTCGATTACATCCTGTTTGCCTAGCACAGCGTCTCTTTGCTCACCGCTTCAGAGTCACAACCCCTCTAAAAGTTAATGCCTCTTCTCAAGGCCCAACCTGCCAAAATCAACTGCCATCCATTAGTCTCCACCTTTCCTCTTTTTTCAAAAGCAATCCTTGTGCTCTCGTGACTGGGAGAAGGGCTTGTCGGTGTGAGTCCTGGAACTCGTTATACCACAAGGCAAACGAGGTGATTTGAGAAAATGGTTCTTCTCATCTTTCAACCTAACTTCTGACATCTCAGTATTTCCTTTCACGGTGTCTGTCAGTCATCTGTCCCTCATTCTGAATGCACATTTACTGTCATCTGTGTTAATTATCTCTACAAGCAGGCAATGCATCTTCTGCATCTTGAGTTGGAGATTTCAGGGTATACTACAGAAGTTAAGGAACTCTTTTGCATCTCACTCTGCTGCTCCTGGCTCTTGTCTGGCCAGGTCTTGTGGTGCTCACAAAAGTTGTGATGCGAGGTTGCTTTAGGAAAGCCAGCAGTGCTGCAGAATTCCATGGTAGCTGTGCCTGAGCCTCGGGAGAAATCCCCTGGGAAGGGGCTGTTTGCTGGTGCAACCTTTGTGTCCTGTGTTTCATGGAGAGCATCCCCTGTGTCTTCGTGCTCGTCAACTCCATACAGTAATTAACAGGTAATTGCTCTTTTAGGGACCTGCATCTGAGCTTTTTTATGTTGTCAATCAATGTGCAGCACCTTTTTTTTGGGAGGATTTCTCCCCTCCTTTTGAAGATCTGTGTGCTGTTTCAGGGTTTGAGAGGTGTGCTTACAGTATAAGATTAATGTTTCACGCAGTGTATTGGCCCTCATTTCCTTGACGAGCTGATGTTGTCTTTCTCTCTGTACCTCCCATACTTGCTGTTCCTTCTCATCTTTGTTGGCAGTACCAGGTGCAGACAAAGGTGGGATTAGATGTCTAATTAGTTTATGTAGCCTTAGACATCCGTGGTTACTTCTTGGCACTGGGGGAAGGGCAGCCCGTGAGGAATCCAGCCCTTGTCTCTCACTGAGGTTTTCAGCTTTGAGAGCAGCCTGAGCCCAGGCAGACTCAAAAGGCAGGCCAAAAATTTCTAGACACATTTTTGTTCCAAATGCCTGTTCGAGGAGGAAGTTGAAAACCCAGTCTGTATTACCAAATCTGAAATAATTTCTCATTTAATGTTAGATCCAAAAGGTTTATTTCCAAAAAATGACTCAGTGTAGACAGCCTGAAAGAACTCGCTTGAAACGTTGCAGAAAAGCGACTGAGCTGTAATTAATATATTTTGGAACTGCTCCCTAGATGGGACAAATTGTCTTTATATTTTTAGCTTATCAAAGTGAACTTTAGGCTGTAACTCTGCTGTTTCCCACTGCCACCATCCTCGAGCAGGGGAATTCAGGATGGCATTCACATGGTAACTTGCTCTCACCATGGATCAACAGTGGCTCATCTGGAGAGCAGTAACACCATGGCTGCTGTGAGTGCTTGGCAGCCCCTGTGCTGCCAACTCAGTGGCTGCTTTTAAACCACCACTGAGACAGGTTTGGACACAGGTGGCTTCCTGGATTTGCCCTGAAATGTTGGCAAGGTCTTTGCCAGCATTCCCAGTATGAATGTCGTGGTGGTGGGGATGAGGGTGTTGGGGAGCAGAGAGAGCAGGGGACGAGCCACAGGCCAAGGGTGAGCGAGCCCAGGACAGGCAGTGTCCTCGCTGTCTGGGACACGGTCACACCCAGGGGACGCTTTCAGGGTGGGCAGCACCACGTGCCTCTGACAGGTTTCATCAGCGATGCCAGACGAGGGAGGGGGTGAATTAGGTTCAGAGTCAATCCCCACAGTCCAGTCAGGAGCAGCAGGACTAGCACAGAGTTCCAGCATCCACAGATGGAGACAGGGATGCAGCTCGCACAGCTGTGATGTAGCTCAGGGCAGGGATGCGTGCCCAGGATGGATCCTAAATGGAGCCTCCCTTTCCAGGATCACTGGGCAGGATGAGAGCCCCCAGTGAGGCTGGCCAGGGTGTTTAAGGTCTGTTAGTGCCACTGGTGGGGGGAGCCTGACAATGACTCCTTAAGCTGCTCCAGGGGTTTCTAAGATGATTAAGAACTACATAATGTAGTCAGTATATTAATTAATAGACTTGCACAAGTGTCTTGATTTAGCTAAAAACTAAGTTTCCTGGTTAGGTACATTTCAAGCATTAAAATTATCCCAAGTAATCTTGGATATAAAGTTTATTGACTAGAGATTTTTTTCCTATTAATTTTTTCTCTCTGAACTTCTCTTTACCTACAACAGAGAGGATAATGTCATTGTCTTTCCTACCTGACAGAAGGCTCATTAGTTTTGTAATTTCAGTTGTATTTAGGGAGTGTTCTGATATATCTGAATGAAAAGAAACAGATGAGTGTAAAGCAAAGGATCACGAGTACACTGCAGCTATGTGCACCAGCAAAATAAAAGCACTCGAGAGCAAAGTAATGGAAATGAGATTCATGTATGAACTCTGACCAGACTTTCAAGGATGGAAAATAGGGTGGATTTTTCCTGCCAGGGACTGGGAACTTAGTTTTTGCCCTCAGGGGTAGACAGCAGCTGCCCTTACATTGCTCATGGAGTGTATTTGTGAGTGAGGGAGCTGCATGCCGGTGTGTCAGCCTGGCACTCGGAGTACAACCAAGTCATGAGGGTGGAGGTCACTGCAAACACAGCAAGGTTAAGTGAAATAAGGCCACGAGGAGGTCATGGTGAATTTGAAAGGGAGAGTGGATGGACAGACGTGACTGATGATGGCCCTGGCGATTGGAAACAAAACCTTAAATAACTCAAATTTGTATTCAGGAACGCTTGTCCATGTCAGGACTCTACATCCGTCTTTCTGTGTCAAATTAAGCAGCAGTTCACAGCAGTTCACATTTCCAGTGCACTCGGAGCTGCTGGAACAATGTGTCTATTCTGAGCTGCCCTTGCGAGGCTGTCTCATTCCAAAAGGTGTGCTCACAAGGAGAAATTCAATACTAGAAAGATGGTCGGATAATTTTAGGAGGTGGAATCACTGCATGCTAAATCCCCAGAGGAGCTGACTCTAAATGCTCTTAGCAGGGAAGCACGCTCGGTAAATCATTACCAAAAGTTAGGCTGAGAGCATTAAAACACTTTGTACAATAAGCACGTAGTTTCTGCCTCGATCTTCCGAGCCACCGTGGTTTCTTTTCCTAAGCTTGCTGCGATCAAAGCTGGTTCTCTGGTGTTGCTATTCATGTGGCAAATGAAGATTCGGACTGGTCAGAAATAGGGCAATCGTGGGACTAAATCTCCAGAGCTGCCCGAATCATAGGGTTAAAAGAGGACTGTGAAGTACTTAATAGGCTGCCTACACAGTGCTCAGCAAGTCAGAGGTTAACAAAGGACCTTATTATTTGAAAAGATAATTGAGGCTGAAAACAAGTCAACCATCCCACGACTAAGCCGTGGAGATCATCAGTTTTTGTGAACAATGGCTGATGATGTTCGGGATTCAGTGAGTTAAGTGGTTAATCCTATACAGAAAGCTGCATCCATAATGCACTTTAAATAGGGGAAATCCACCCAATTTGACCCCTAGAGAATTGCTTCCTGCTGTTACGCTGATGGATATGTCTATAAATATCATGGAAGCCATCAGCAGATAAAATCTCCCAGAGCTGAAAAGCCTCTCGCTATTAAATGATACATTGATCTCCATGAAGCAGCAGGAGCCTGGGGTAATGAGCCTCTGAAACCAATCCCTGAGCTCTCCCAGAGTTACTGTAGCCAAAGAGAAGGAAAACCCCATTACTGTTTCCATCTTGAGTTGGTGGGAAAAAATCAACCCCCCTATACACCCTTTCTTCCTTCTGCCCAGTCTGCTCCACAAGGCTGCTCCTTACATTTTGTGTGAGTCACCGAGGCAGCAGCTCGTCAGCCTTTTGGGGCAGTTTGTTCTAAATTTGTCCTTTGTTTACATCCCCCAGAGAAAGCCTTCAGTCAGGAGAGTTTGGGCACAGAGCTGCCTGTGCAGGACGCTCCAGCAGGTTTGTGTGCCTTCTGCAGCACAGGTACCAATGGGTGGCAGACAAACTTCAGCAACCACTTCTGTTCATCCTCACCTTCTTCTGCCACTTCTGGATTTTAGCAGAAGAGTGCTCACTGTCCTGGCTTGGTTTTTAATTTTTTTTTTCTTGATTTTTATTTATAGCTCAAAATCTATGGGTTTTTAAGCCTATTGTGTTTTAATTCAAGGCCTGACTTGTGATTTTCTACTCCCAGAGCTGTAGGTGCTGCACACCATGGAACATGCACACACACAGAGCAGCATATGGATTTTACCCCTTCATTTGAACTCTCCATAGTGCCTGTATAATATTTCCATGTCTGTATGTGCACACAGGTCTCAGTGAAAGAGAGAACTAGCTTTCTTGAGCTAGCTCTCCTGGCATTTAGAGATGCCAACCATGAAGGAGTTAACCCCTGTGAAGTGGTTCTGATTTGTTTTCTGTCTGTTTCTTTCCTTCGCTCTCCATTTGTTTCCCTTCCTCCACTGTGTTCTCTCTTTTCTCCTCCAGTGCTGATTTACTGCAAATTCCATCATTTCTCAGCACTGGGGCCTGTGACTGGAAGTTGTGCTGGGCAAACCCCTGGACATCACTGTGGGATTTACATGGAGAACCAGCAATTTGTTCTGTTGGCAATCTAATTCCAGAGTTATTAAGGACCAAGACAATAAAGATGAGAAGAAAGCAGGGTTTCACAGTCCCCACAAACCCACAGCTGCACACAATGTGAGGATGCAGAAGGAAAGGGGATTATGAGGTTTCTTTCTGCTTAAAAAGTCCTATGCTTGTCTAGCACTGATCTAGGCAAGGAAGAAAAGAACATTACAGGGACTTTATTTCTGAACTTGGCTGCTTCAGTGTCTTTGAGCATGAGAGCCTTTTCCTTCTTGGACTCCAGAAGGAGTTAAAATAAACTGGAACATGAGGGAAGGATCATGAGATCCACCAGCTCAGCCTGTCCCATTGGCACTCACAGTTTAGTTCAGTGACTCAAAGAAATGGGCCCTCATTACCTCTGAAGAGCCAATGCACTCAGAGAAAAGGATTCTGCTCCCTTCTCAGCACTATCAACAAAATTGTGTACCGAGTTCCAAAGGGTTGTATTTTTGGCATCCCTGTGGCCTGTTTTGGCCTGTTGAATGTTACTTATGAGTAAGAAGGAAAGAACTTGACTTGATGCTCAATTATAAAGCAGAATTTGTATGGCTGACAGTTAAAGAAAAACAAAGCAAATGCAGTATTTTGTGTATTTATCTCGCAGGATCTGCAGAGACAATAACTGCAGAGACAACTGGTTTCAATTGCAGGGACATGGCCTGGTTTTTAAAGCCATGTCTCTGGTCTCTCAGGACAGCTGCAGCTCAAGACACCCAAATTCACCACTTGAACACCTCATAGTAAATGGCCTGCCCAGAGTCACACCAGACTTGGAGGTGGGTGGGATTTCTGGCACAGACCAGCCTCTGCTTTGCCCTCAGGGGCCACATTGACCATGACCCTGCTGTAATCTGTGCTCAGCCCCTATGGCATCAGGAGAACCCTGCTCAGGCTGCCTAAAGGAAGGATGGAATTGCAGATGTTTCCAGAGCTTGTTTAGAAAACTGGGGTCCTGTAGGGAGCAGCTGTACCCACCCTTGATTTCTGCTGTCGTGCTGAGTGAGGGGAGCCTCCATCGGAGTTAAAATGCATACCTGGGCAGGGGAGAGGTGCTGTGAGGTTGGGGTCTGGGCCTGTGAGATTAAAATGCCATTAAAGTGGATAATGGGGTGCAAGGTCTTTGCTTTTATGGGACTCAGGTCCCATAAAAGTGCGTGTGACAATGCCAGAAAAGCTACATCTGCTTGAAACAGCCAGAGGAGGATGGTGGTGCTGACTCCGTAACTTGGGCTGGAAATAGCAGCTGTGGTAGGTGGCACTGACCACTGCCTGTGAGAGGGAATATGGAAAGGGATGGGTAGAGCCCAGAAGGCAACAACAGGGACATAAATAGCAGCCTAATCAATAATTCATACCAAGGATTTATACAGTGCTTTACTTATTTGAAGCACCGTGCAAAACATTAGCTGATAGATCTTAATTAATCATTCAGGTAATTAAATGGAAGTGGAATGCAAATGGTTAGAGGAAGTTGGAGTGTGAAGGCTTCCTGAAATCATTAAGTGATTTTGCTCTCTTTGATGGAGGAAGAATTTCTTCCTCTAGGGTTTAAATGTGCTCACAGTGTGGGTGTTATTGCAGTTTTAATAACCACCTGTGTAATTCCCTGCGATGGGAGATTACATGCAGTACAGCCAAGAGTTTCTTGTTTGTTTGAGTAACTTTGGCAGTTTTATGGGCCTAAAAAAAGAAGAGAAGTATCCCCAGCTCTGTGTTTCAGGGCACAGAATGATGGCCAGCTTCAGGAATGAATCCTGATCCTTTGACTTCTCAGCAGCAGGATGGGCTGGGAGATGGAGTACCATTACACAATGACCTATTGTTTTAACTTAAGCAGTGAAAAATGAGGATGTGCTGTCATTTGATGTAGAGGAATGGCTGAAATGAGTGTGGCAGAACCCACTGAGGATGTTGCAAGTGATAGCTAATTTTTTTATGGATTAATTCATTCCCCTGTAATGTAACAAGTAACAAGATAGGACTCTTTGGCAGAGAATCAGCCAGCTTGATTCCTGGCTGTGGCATATTTAGGTTTGTGTTATCACCCACTGCCCACGCTTGTGTAGCATAAACTCCTGAGGGAACTTGTGAAGAGATGGGTTTTCAGTTGTCTGGCCTGAATCACTGCTTTGCTGATGAACCCCTTCAGCTGCTGGAAAAGACCTGTTTTATGCCAGGCCAGTATAACCACAAACCAGGCATGTAGGTCTGATTTCCTGAATTAAAATACTGATTTACTGCACTGTGTCAGTTGGGTTTTCAATTTAGCTGCAACCTGAGAACTCAGTATCTTAGGGCAGGTACAATACAGGCAGCTGGTGATGCAGATAAAGCCAACAACCTCCAAGAAAAACGTGATTCTGTGACTGCTAATTGCTCTGATACCTTTGCCACCCTCCTTCCAGTCAGTGTTTCCCTCTGACCTGGGATACTGTCACTGTCAGCAGTGAAAGCTATCACAGTTCTCCTTTTTATTCTCTCCCTTTTCCTCTGTCTGGTTCCCCTGGGGACAGAAGATCCTGGCAGCTAGATCTACCCCAGGCTTTTGCCTTTTGTTTTCCTGTACTTTTCTCTTGGCACAATGCAGAAGTTTTCAGTGTTGTGCTTCCACAATCACATGCTAAAATATTTGCACAGCTGTCTGATGACAGAAAAGAGGGGGAAGAGAAAATCCACTCTTCAGTTATTTGAAAAGTTAAAACAAAACAAAACAAACAAACAAAGTTGAACACGAGTTAATAATGTAAAATCTTCATTTTTCCCTGCCCTTGTATGACAGAATCCTCAATCACTTTGCCTGGCTCCCCCCATGTGCTTCACCTTCTTCTTCTTGTACACATAAACCCACGTTTTCATGCTTCTCTTCAGATGCCTCTGGGTTCAAATGCCCATGGGACTCCATTTTCCACCTGTGTGCCCTCACTTCAGCCTGTTCCTGCTGTACAGAAATAGGACCAACTCCTACAGGCCATAATCAGGCATTCTCCAGGCAAATCTCTGACTGAAGTCAGGGGAAGCTTTGGCACAAGGACCGCAAAACTAATTGCATTCCTCCTCCAAGTGTGTATATATATCTATGTATCTATATATCTATATATATCAGATGGTGATGAGAGATCAGAAAATGCTGCCTAGAAAGAAAGTCCATTAATAAATGAGAAGTAGATGTGGGGAAGAACAGTTGATTGAATTATTTATAATGCAGTTATAAAATTGCTGAGCTTTCCAGAAACCCATCAATAACATGCATGACCACAGGAGCAGTTTATAGGAGTATAAACAAGCAGGAACATGAATCTCCATGAAAATCAGGTGTGGAAATATTGTGGAAAAAAGCCTAGCATATCCAAATCATTCAGCACAGAATCTGTTCTAATGTGGTGATAACTTTCCAATAGCCTTTAAAACTGGTTGTGAGTTAATTTTACCAGAAGTGCACCAGAGAACCTCAAGCAAAAACTGATCAAACGTGGGCCCATATTTTAAAAATAGAAAAACAGCACAGACACTTCCTAACAAGCCTAACTATAGATCAGAGTGAGAAAAAAATTTAAATGTGTGTTTAAAAAAAACCTGGATAGTGATACTGAGAGCAAAATGAACCTTGATGTTTGAAAGAACCGATCTTATCACATATTGGTTTTGTCAGAATTACCTAATTAGTGACTGATGATGCTAGAGCAAATGCACTGCATTAGATCCTTTGGTGCAATGAGTGGAAGATTCAACTTTTCTGATCTTAAAAGAAGGGAAAGTGAACAGGCCAACAAGCACTTTTCCAGCTTTGACATGTATAATTCACGTGCAGGGACTGCACTCCCACTACCAACAGCTCCCTTCCTACACACATAAACACACACTCCCTGCCTTTATCCTGCTCTGAGACCACACACAGCTCTGTCCAGTTTCTGCCCTTCCCACCAGCCAGCCTCTTCCCTCCAAGCATGAATGCCTCCTCTGAACCGAGGCCTCAGTTAAAGGTGTGTTTTCACCCTGGTCCACCAAGCTTGGGTTGGTTTTTTTTAGGTTTTTTTTGAGTCTTTCTTGCTGTCCTCAGTCGTGAGCTCCAGACAAAGCTTTCCTTTCTGCGAGGGAACTTCAGAACAAGGAATGTGGTCTGGACATTTATGGACAAAGGAACATTCAATGTTTCTGTTCCCTTTGCCTCCTAATCGTCAGGAAGAATGGCTGTGCTGTGTCTTGAGCACTCCAGCTCTGTTTCTGAAGCTGTATCCTCCTGTGGATGTACATTTAGGGCTAGCCCTCTTTTTTTTTGTGGCTGGGCCTGAAGTGTCCAGGCACAGGGATGGAGTCTCTCTGCACTGGTCTGGATGCAGCAGACAGAATGTCATTTCCAGCCCGTTAGCCTCTGAAACGTTCTCTTTGTGCAATTAGCCTTATGAGGCCACTGATGAGAAATGGGTGCTTATTAGCTGCTGTCATTTTTATACCCTCTTCCCTAAGTAATGGTGCAGCAGCCCTCGTGATCCCATTAAACAGCTCTGACTGCGGGAGGAGAAAGCTGCAAATGGAAAAGACTTCTCCGAGCTGCAGGCCAAGCCCAGCCACCTCCTCTCCCCTACATTCCTCTGCTGCTTTCATACTCCCTGAGAGCCCAGCATTATTCCTTCTCGGGATTGTCTTCTCCAGGGGACAGCTTCGTTTTGAATGGCTTCATGCTTCACACCCAGAGGCACCAAGGCTTTTCCACTAAGCCAAGCGTAAAAATAGCTGAGGGAAGGGGCGGGGGAGGGAGTGTCAGCAAAACAGATTTATTTAATTATATGTCCCAACCAACATTTTCCTCTGTGAGACTGAGCGTGCAGCTCACTTTCTGGTCTCTCATTTAAGGTTCCTGAAGAAACAGATGTAGAATGCCCGTGAGAAGTCGAACTTCTGTAAGATGCCTTTATATGTTTGGTAACCTCACATCTGCGTGGAAGTGGGTGCTCCTAAGTCTGGGTGTACTAATGACTAAATTTGAACAAGCCACTGCACTAAGGCACCGTGCAGGGAGGGTGTCTGGGTGTGTGGGGGTGTGATGATGTTAAATCCTGCATCTGTAATCAGAAGGTTCCAGGCTCCCTTAGGCTGGGCTTAGATGGGCTTTCCTACTTCTCAGAGATATCCTGCACTGCCAAGCCTAGTGGCGTTGTCATGGCCATCACTGTGTTTGGTGATGTTCTCCAAGACCCACACTGAAGAATCCTGTAAACACAGGAGAAATGGAAGGTTTTTTCTAAATCAAATTAAATTCTAATCCTCATAGTATGTTGGAGAAAAGTTTTCCAACTCAGTCGGAAGGCAGAGTAAAAAGTAAAAAGATTAGAATTTTTACTCCTTTTAACACTTGAGATTTTTTTTTAGCCTGCTCACAGCTTTTATAATCGAGTTCAATTCTTTTTAGCCCTTCTGGCTGATACTGCTCTTCTTACCTAGTCCCATCTCTGCTGCTGCAGATTGTAGTGGAGCAAAAAGGGTACTTAACCCCTTGTCACGGTGGGATCTTTAACGTCTGGATTTTGGCACCTGGAGGCCTGTCCCTACCTAACAAGTTGGGATGGGCCACTGTCACAGATTGCCCAAACAACCTGAGTTGAAAGTGAGGACAGGAGAGTTAGTTAAGAAAGCAAATGTGTGGATTTTACTTCTGCATGCTTGTTTTTGTCCACACCACCTACACAGAGCTGTGCTTGTTACTGGTCCTGAGAGAGGAAATCCATTACCTTTAAAAGAAGCACTTGGCTTTAAGAGAGAATAATAAGGAAAGCAACAAAGAACCATTAGCAACATTTTATAAAGAAGACGAGATAAATAGTCTGTCTCATAAACAAGTGGTATTATTTAACTATCCAAGGAGTTGCTTTCCAAAACAAGGCTGAATTGTTCATTGTCCAGCAAAATAACGCCTGTTTCTGCAGTCTTGGCTGCTTTTCTGACTACAGCCTGGGCTCTGTAGGTCTCCACTGTGGTGGACTCTCCTGCCTAACATTACTGCTTAATTACTAATGTTTATGTCAGTGTTATAACAAAAATAAGTAGAAAACAGCGATATTAAGGCTCGGAAATGACAGCGCCGAGACTTTTCAGTTGAGGGGGCAGGAACAAAGGAATTCTGCTGGCCCTGAGCTTCCCCGTAGCTGTAATAGGGCCCCACAGACACACTTGTGCTCGGCTGTGTTGGCAGAGAAGCACTTGGCAGAGAAATCCCCTATTGCTGTCTCAACTGCTCATTCACCTGCTCACAGAGACGAGATTCTATCGCGCCGTCCCAGCGCTTCTTCAGACACCGGCGAGCGTGTGCTGGTGTTCAGAGATTTACCAGAACAAGGTTTCCTTTTTCCTCTTTTCACGAGCCGTGGTGTTCCCCAGGGGAAGCCAGCGGCTCTCTCGGGGTTATGCCAGCTTTCCTAGACCACAGAAGCGAGATTTAAGATGCTGTAGAGCTCCGTGAGTGAATAACCAAGGCGGGAGGGGGGCGTTTGGGGGGTGTGAGGGAAATACCTCCTGTATAAAACAGCCCTTTTTTAAGGAATGTGTGGGTTACCCAGGTCGGAGGAATCCTGGAGGGAGGAGGCAGTGCATCCATTCGGTGCTCCCATTGCCGCTCCCTCAGCAAGCCACAGGGGACCACTGCTCCGTTACTGTGGCAACGGTGACGACTTGGCAGCCAGACCCATCATCACACAGCCTCCTCGAGACTCTGTGAGATGCTCTGGCAAGCGCTTACACAAGGAGATTTGCATCGGCCATCCCGTTTCTTTTGAATTTCGGCGTTACCTCGCGAGCCTAGAGAAGGGGAAGATTGCTGGTAGGAGCCCTCCAAGGAGAGATCTGTGTGGAGGCAGGGCACGAGGGGTGGCCAGGGGGCTCTGATTTAGGTGTGTGCCCCTGCAGAGGCGGGCGAGCCGTGAGCACCTGCCGGGGAGGAGTTGACTCATGTGAGAAGAAGGTCATTCCCGCAGCCTCGCTCTGTGAGTACTGACCCAGCCAGCCTCTCCTTCCTTCTGCTGCAAATGTTATTTATTGTTTGTCATTGGCTGGTAAATTCTGGGGGTTCTTGTGTCTGAGGGGAGGGATTTTCTTTTGTGCTAGCTCCAGGCTTCATGCAAAATCCGTGAACGCGCTGCTACTGCCTTTTTGTCCTAGGCATGAATTCCTGCAGGAGCTGCAGCCTTGCTGTTAGCAGCAGGTTTCTTGCAGGGAGCTCGATGAGATCTGCAGGGCAGGATCTGCAGTTTGCAGTGAGCGCTGCACAATCTGTACCTTGATACCAGGTTTTGTGCTCTAGCCAGCTGATATGGTCCTATATCAGCTTTTCCGTTTAATTCATGATTCTTTGTTGTACAAGCTGACTTATTTGTTTCTGTTGAGATTAAGAATTGAAGCAGTGAGTAAATCAAGTGCTTGAACAGGTGCAGAAAGAGTATTTGCCCTGTGTAGGATAGAGTTACAAGCAATTTCATTCTGATGAGACAAACAGATGCTCCAGATAAACTGCTGATAAAAGGAATTATTATACTGGCAAAGATCCACCACGTTCCCCCGTAGCACATGGGTGTCATAGTCAAGCACACAGACGGTGGCCATGGGTGAGATCAATCTAGCATGGCTAACAATAGGCATCTATGAATGTAGTCATGTTACTGAGCAGTCTGATCATCAGTTTTAAATCATGTCCTGAAAAATATTAATGAAACTTAGACATCTGGGAAAAGAATACGCTGCTTTGTAAAGAAAGTAATGCATTGCAGGAAAAAAAATTATAGGGAATTATAAGGGAAAAGAAATCAAAGGTTGTACACCATAGATCTGAAATCCTGATCAACCTGCAGCCTGCTCACGTGAAAGCCAAGGAGATTTGTTTTCTCCAGGTGAATTTGGTGCTTGTTCTGTTCCTCAGTCAGACAGCAGCACCGGGGCATCTCTAGCTGTAATCTCATTAAGACTATTAGGCTGTGATTGTGCTTGTGGTCTGTCACTTGCGTGCCTTTAGGCAGACAAATGATCCTCAGAGTTCTCTCAGCTGAGAGGAGGTGGGGGTACGTTGTTTCTCAGGAGGTTTGGAAACCCTGCATCCTCCACTTTGGAAGGGCACTGTTTGCAGAGCGGTCAGGAAGGCAAACAGGGACAGGTCTGCTCAGCCCAGGCACACAAGGGCAGTCTGTGAGCACAGCTCTGTTGGTGTGATGGGAGTCACAGTGTGAGGGCCCTGCACAAGAACAGCACAGCACACTCCTCTCAGCGTGGAAATGGCATAAAGCTGTGCCTGTGTGAGTGCTGCCATCACGGGCTGGGCTACTACAGGGAAAAACAGAAGTCAGAAATTAATTACGTGTTCCTTTTTCCAGCCCCAGAACCAGTCCTGTGTTCTGCTTTGTCCCACCTGTAATACAAGCGTAGTAGCTTTTGTTTATTGGCCCCTTTGACCAAACTGAAAAATATTTAGATGATATTTCTGAATATTTCTGAAGCCAGATACAACTCTTTTCATTCAACTTTAACCCATTACTCTTCACTACAATTCCAGAGGACACCATAAATACCTCTTGTTCCTCTTCCTCATCCCCGCATCACTCAAATATTAGTTGATGATTCTGCTCCTCGGCAGCAGTGGAGTACTTCTTTAAGTACTTTAAGTGCTTCTGGATGCTGGTGGATTTGCAGCCCCCTGTGTGACCCCTGCACATGTGGATCTCCTGCACACAAGCCCACAGCGGCTGATGTCATCCGCGCATGGGCCTTGGGAAGCAGTCTGCTGAATGAGTGCCAGTGTACCACACAGTTCATAAATATGTAAAAGTAACGGGCCCTATCCCAACAAGCTCAGATTCAGAAACGTTTAGCAGATGTCCTGGCTGTGGGGGAGGAAAACAGGAGATGAATAACTACAATACTGCAATAGCAAATACTTTGTTGATGAAACTGCACAAAAATTAGAATGACAAACACACCCTCGCCAGGACTTTGACCTATCCATAAAACAACACCAACATGTTTTATTAATAGTAGCTCCACATTCTCAAGATCAATAAAGTGACTTCATTGATTTACTTTTCCCTTTTTATTAATACTTCCCTAAACAGTGATGAATTTGGATCAAACATAGGTAGAGTATTTTTTATGGCTTGTCAAAGGACAGTCCCAGTAGTTCTAGTAGAGCAATGAGCTCCTCAACCAGGACAACACAGCCTTTTCCTGAAGAGAACCTAGCCATGGTTAAGAGCTTGAAGGAAACTTGCAAATCTGAGATTTGGGGCTGTCAGTTATTTCTAGACAACACCACAAGGGAGATGATCTGTCTGCTTCATTAAAGGAGTAAAAAGCTGTTGCTTTAAAAACAAGCATAGAAAACATAGCTCAGGCTCTCCCTTAATCCAAACTCCAAATAGTAAACATGCCTTTTAGACCTGAATGCATGCTACATGGAGTGAACCAATCTCAGCTTTACAGGCAGCTCTTGTGGGGAACATGTATAGCCCAAATTAGATGGAGAACCAATGAAGTGTCTCAGTGATGACCTTGCAGGCATTGCCATTACATTTCACCAAGGTGCATTTGAATCCATTCCCTTTGGTCCTTCTCAGGGACTGTCTGAGTACAGGAAATGCCGTACTTGTGATTTTTTGGTTTATGTATTAATTGTAGGCCAGCAGTCTTGTAGTACTTCATCTGGGTATGGTGTTCTTGCATATCTATAATTTCTTCCTTGACAAGCACTTCTCTTACTGCTTTGGATGCTCTTGCACCTCTTT
The DNA here is from genome assembly GCA_013397815.1 of Aleadryas rufinucha. Lineage (NCBI taxonomy): Eukaryota > Metazoa > Chordata > Aves > Passeriformes > Aleadryas > Aleadryas rufinucha. The sequence continues at coordinate 434,126 of VZTH01017362.1, read as the reverse complement.
ACACACTTGAACTCTTGTTCCTAAAGCATGAAGTGAAACTCAGCTGGGCTACTCTTCCCAGCCCTTAGCATAATGTACCATTTTGGGAGGGAGTTTTCTGCACTTGTGTAGCCTTTGGCTTGGGTTAGTTCTACTCAAAACTTGACAGTATAGTGAAGTGAAAGTTGTGTGTTTCTCATCAGCTTCTCGTATGCCCACGGCCCTGAGTCATCGCCGCAAACCCAGCTGCAACTTTATATTTCACTGCTTGGCAAAACCTGTGAGCAGTGAAATCGTCTGCAGTGTGTATGCACAGACCCAGAGCCTCTCTTTTTCTTAAAATAGTTCCAAATGCTAAAGTTTATGCTGAACACTCAGCAGATCTGCATGTAGCCCCAGAGAAACCTGCCTTATTAGTTCCTATCAGATCACTCATCTTTTCAGTGTGAAGGGTTAGAAATGTTTATCTACATGGTCAAAACTCACTGGCTCTGATGGGCTGGCTTTTTATTTTCCTTTTTAACTGCAGAAATTTTTACCTACAGTTTCTACTTAGTGAGCCAAGAGATGGTTTTTTTCAAGTGAATTAGACTTGTGTTTGTTTTCTTGCAAACAAACACCACCAGCAATTCATTTGAAACTCAGTTCCCACCTCAGCACACAACATCAGTCCGGATTAGGGTGTGCATGTGTGTTCAGAGGTGGTGGAAGGGGTTGAACACATCATTTCAGAAGTATTACAGCTATTCAAATGCCTCTGCAGTGAATAATCACTTGCATCAGGAGAATGCCGGGTGCTTGGTGACTTCTGCCTTGCATTTGAACCACAGATTGAACACTTGTGTTCTTGCTTAGGAAGTCAGTACTCCACAGTTGGACAACTCTTCCTGCTAACAGTTGCAGAAGAGAGCAAATTTTAAGACCTCTGTAGACTAGACTAGTCCTTCAGTTTCTTCTGAAAACAGTTCTTCTTTTGGAAGCTCTTAGCTGCTCATTCGTATACAGATTACTTTTACATTAAAAAAAAATGGGTTTAGCTGTCCAAGTAAGTGTGAGCATGAGAAAACAAGGCTATAACTCATCAAGATCCCAATTCAGCTGCTTACAGCAGATGGCAACTCAGATACAGTGACTTTTAACAGAAACACTTGTACACAGGAGAAAAGAGTTCCCGTTAATGGAGAGCATCTCAGGGGCTTCAGTGGCAGTTTGGTTTCATGTTGTGGCCTTGACTTTTACAAATATTGCCACGTGTGTGGGAAGCAAAGAACAAAACAAAAACCATCCTGTGTCACTGTAAATGTCACACTAAAATGTATAAACAGCAGGGATGATTGCAGGACACACCAAGTGCTCCTTCCATTCTGCATCATGCTGATAAGGCCTAGCTGGGAACATGCTGGATGCTGTTCCTGCACAGAGAAATTCAGGAAAGACATGGATTAAAGTGAGAGTCACCAAAGGGGAACACCATGGATCAACAGAGCCTCACTCAATCTAAACTAGGAGGACAGGCAAGAAAAAATGGAGTTTTGGGTCTGGGGAATGTGATAAGTGACGTGAGAAATCTTCATGCACTTAAAAGGCTGTTGCAGGAGCAAGAGGAGCAAATGTTTTCTTTGTCTCTATTGGGTAGGATGAGCAGTACATGTGAATTATGGTAAAAGAGATCCAGATTGATCATTGGGGGAAATTTTCTAAAGGCAAAAGGAGTGAATCATGAGAAAAGAACATCTTACCTGTAATGACTGTGGTGTCTGGTGTCCTGGACTGCACTGGGGAGCTCTTTAAGAGGTAAAACAGATGGGACAGAGATCCTTTCACAGGGATGGAGTTAGATGACCTCTCAGTATCCCTTCCAGTGCTGTAATTCGGTGATCACCTCCTCGTTTGAAAATCCACTTGCTGTGTTTTCACTTCCTATTTCCAGATGTGGGGACTCTGCTCTGGGACTGTATTCTTCCCAAGGAATTTGCTGCTCTTGGTTTAAAGAGATTACAGATTCCCACAGGACCATGCACCTGGCAAGTCCTGAACCTTGGAGGGTTGTCAAAATAGAATTTAAGATTCCTGGGCTATTTTTACTGTGAAAATAGCTTTGATTTCATAGAGATACCAAAAACTTTTTTGAATTTTCTTCTGCAACTTGCCTTCCTTGTTATACTCCTTGTCTGACTGGGAGCAACATCTGGGCCTTATGGACCTTCAATAATTCCTCTTAGAAGACATAAAAAAGTGAGGCCTTATTTTTCTATGTAGACTTTTGAAAATAGGACACTGTGCCATACTCTGACTTTATTTTGAGCGGTAGCAGCTCACCTCCTTTAAAAAGCTCAACCTGGAACCACAATATTTTTCCCCTGGGTCGGTTTGGAACTGCTTCCTCAACAGCTGCTCTGCTCACTAGCGGTCACTTCTGGAGTGCCAACACCCAGTTTTACAGCGCCTGCAGGCACCAATTCACAGGGAATCAATCACTGCCTGGCTGGGGCGAGGTGACTGCTCCCTAGCCCGGTGCAAAGCAGCGGTTCTGCAAAATCCTCAGGGGAGATAAGGTGCTGGGCTTGCCTTGCACATCACCAGCCTGGAACATCAGGCTCCTGCTAAGCTGTGATGCGGGATTTCAGCTGTCTTGGCTCGTTTTTATATCGCAAAATAGCCCGTTTTGTACTGATGTTGCAGTTTTTGTGAGCGTGCTTTATTAGCCTCAAGGTCTGTACAGTACTGCCTGCCACCCTCCTCCCACTCCGCACACCACGTGCACGCAGTGACAAGGGACGTGCAGAGGCAGTGCAGTCCTTTGTTTCTGCTTCAGTTCTACTTGTTTAAACCCTTCCTCTTACAGCGCATTGTGAAAACTTCTCTGGGAATCCAGCAGCATAATGATGCAAATAACCCTGTCATATGACTGAGCCTCTCCGGTGCTGGATTCCAAAACGCCGAGCCAAGACATACAAGTCTTGCTGTGGATGCCACAGGCAGCCTCATGCTAGAGTGCAGATGGCTCTTCAGTTCCCTGATGGGAGTTGTTTGGGTCCTTATTAGCACTTTACAAAGATCACTGTTAAACTTGCCAGCTCTCCTCCTGACTGCTCCGAGCGCTCAGCCAGTAATCGCTGCAAACACTGGGCGAGCTGGGCCCTGGGAGAGCGTTTTGAAACATCTCCTGTGTCGCTGGATGTAAACCCACTTCTCTGTCTGCTTTCATTTTTCAATCATTAACACCCCCCCAAACCTGCATCTTCGCAGAGGAGGAGGACACCTGCATGTATTGGTTTTGAGCAGACAATGGAAGCTGCTGCCTCCCCTGCAAAGAGCTGCTGTGAGACTTCCAAGGGGGAATATCCGCTGTCCGGAGCTTTTGCCACCCTTTGGAGCTTGTGTGGGCATGGCTTTGTGCATGTGCTCAGGTGAGGACAGGCGTCCTTGCCGGATTTTCCGACACATAAGCTCCATCAGCAGGCTGAGGCTCTCCGGTGATTGCAACCAGTAGCTCTAATTTCTCTGCTCGTGGAAACTCCATCAGTAAACAGGGTGGGTTGAGCCAAGTTTAGATCAGCTAAAGGCTTTCCTCCATCTGTTCTCAGACATGGATATAGATAGCGAAATGGGAATTGTGCACTTCTGGCTGATATTTGTCATAGTGTAGTAGGAATTTGCTCAGCCGTATCATTAACTCATTTTATACATCTGTTATGAATGACATCTGCTCGGTGTTTTATCGTGTGTTATTACAATACCTGACTGCTTTTCATGCCAAAATCTCTAATATGCTATGGAGATCAAAACTTCTCTTAAGGTAGGGTTGGAAGGCTGTGGCTTTGGTAGGACATTTCTGGTTCCTCTCAGTGCTTTCTTGAAGACCAGGGCTGGCTCATTTCCCTGTCCAGCCCTCACCAACACTGTCACCTGAGGGATTACTCAATATTTGGGGCTCCCAAGCTGAGTTGATTAGCAGGAGACCAGGATGATGGCAGCAGCAGCATCCACCTGCTGCAGCGCATCCTCTTCCCGAGCGCAGGGGCAAGGAGCCTCTTCCCGAGCGCATCGGGATCCAAACGGGACGAGCTGCTGTGGCCACCGCTGCGAGCTTCTCCCCAGCCACCCCCGACCCAAAAATAATCTTCGGACTTTTCTCATGACGACTTTACAGGCGTCTCCGGGACCGCTTTTAGATCTGATTTATTCGCCGCCTTCCTCCCGCCGGTTCCCTCGGTGCCATCGCTCGGCTTCCATCAGCAGCCCCTGTGTCCCGGCAGCTCCTGTGTCCCGGCGGTCCCGCGCGCCCCCGGGGCACAGGGCGCGCTCCCGGGGCACAGGGCGCCCTCGGGGCACAGGGCGCGCTCCCGGGGCACAGGGCGCGCCCCCGGGGCACAAGGCGCGCCCC
>VZTH01017362.1:210386-429499 GCA_013397815.1 Aleadryas rufinucha | reverse complement strand
GGGCTGGGCGGAGGAGCGGCGGGGGCCGTGCGGAGGGCGCGGGGCGGCTCTGCCCGCGCTGCCGGAGCTCGGCCTTATCGCCGAGAGCGCCGTGCGGGTGCCTCGCACCGCCCGTGAACCGCGGCCGTGGCCGCCACGGGGTCATAAAGTGCTGCCGGTGCTTCCGTCACACGGAGCTCAGGGCACCCCGACGTGGGGCACGGCATAAACCGCCCGCAGCTCGCACGGGCTGCTGCTTGTCTCTCCTTTAGCCTTTTTATTGTCATCCCACATAAATTCAGTGCGAGGGGTTATGGTACTTGTGCCTCCGTTCCTATATTTACTGTGTTATGGTTCGTTCTTAATCTCTGCAGGCTGTTGTCCTAAGATGTGTTTAAGGGTGTTTAGTGCTTAACGAGGGTGGCTGCTTCTAAACATAGGTTTTCTTCTTGTATAATAATGAAAACCTGCTTATCCATTCACTGCAATGACTTAATTCCGTATTCTGAAGAAGTACTCTCTTACCTCATGCAGTGATCCGTTTAAGGTTAGTGCTCTGGAGCGCTTGGAAAGGATTCCTCCATCTCGACAAAAGTTACTGTTAAGTCTGACGCGACAAAAAAATGCTGCTTCTTTTGTTGGTCCTGTTGTGCTGCTTTGAAAGTTGAACAAAATGAAGAATCTATGGGAAATCTTTGAGTGCTAGGCTCAAAACTGGTGTTCTTGGTTGTTCTGCACTTCAAATGAACTTTGTCTGTGCTAGTGCAGCGGACTTGGGGGAAGCTGAGCAAATAAATGGCCTCTCCGTGGACAAGTTGGATATACAGAAACTGATTATCCATTAGGCTCTTTTTAGCTAGAAACTGAAAGATACAAGGTAACTGAGTTTTGAAGAATTAATAAACAAGATTTTCTTTGTGTAACTATGCACTTGCTTGAAATAGACTACTTTTACCAATAGTTATGCTAATACCTCTTTCTGTATTTCTTATAATGTACTTATTCTATTTATTTCTCACTGTCACATTTTCAGTACTTGTGTTTGGGTTGGTTGCACTGCGGGGATAAATTCAGTAAAAATAACTCACTGCATGGGAATTAAGTTCTTCAGTCATGGGAATATTTCTGCTGGTCTGAGAGTCTGTGAAAGCTTACTTGGACAAAACTAGATTTAGAGTTAGATCGAAGTTGGCAGTGCCCCTTTAAACCAGCCAAAAGTCCACTGCACGTTCATCTGCAGCTGGAAAAGTCCCACTACAGTTAAGAAAATAGATATTTAGCTTGCAGCTTGCTAAAATACTTGTGTCTAAGTAGATGGCTTAACTATGGTATGCTGGACTTGCATTCATTCATGTCTTAAATTACAGTTGGAAGGCACACCTTACAGCTAATTGGTGATGTTGGTAATCCTGTAATTATTAAATTAATGGACGGGCAACTCCTCTTAAATGTTACAGGACAACCATAAATATTTTTCTTTTACCAGTTGTTTCTAAGTATTTGTGCAAAAGAAATAACTAATAGTTATGCTGCTGCTGAATTACATGTATCTCAGTTTCAGTATTCAATAAATTCGAATACAAATCCTGTTTCTGACTATTCTGTGTACTAAGAAAGGATCTGTAAATAGTATGTAACTGTATATTCCTGGTCTAAACCTAAACACAGCTGGCTGAGGTCAGGATGACATTTTGTTCTTTCTTACCTCTCTGGGTTTCAAATATCCTGCAAACATGCCTCACATGAGAAATCTCAGTTATTCTGCAGGTGCAGGTCTCTTGATAAAGGCTCCAGCACTGTTACTTTGCAACGATGGATGAGTGGATCTGAATTACTGTTGTGCCCATGGTAATGCAGAGCTGATGACACTTCTTGGAGAAAGCTGAGGCAGAAATGGTCCTTACTTGGATGTGTTCCTCTTTTCTTGCAGGATTTCAAAATGACTTCTCAGTCACTTAAGTAATCCATGAATGGATTAGGGTTTTTTTTTTCTCCTTTGCAAACACGGGGGCTGTCCTGCTGGTGTAATCTCAGAGTAGTGCTCAGGGTAGCTCCAGGTGAAGGGAGAGCTGTCCGTGCTGCTGCTGGCTGTCCTTGGCAGAGGCAGGAAACTTCCACTCCCTGCCTGTGTCACGGGAAATTGCCCACGAGGGCAGCAGCAGAGCCCGGATGTGCTGTTGCAGCCTGATGTTTTAGGAATCTTTTCTCTGCCCAGCTGATCTATGTCTGAACAACCTGGAGTAAGGAGAAACGCCACCGACTCCGTGTAGCTGTGGCTGAGCTGCTGTGTGCAGGGTTCTCACACAGGAGCAAAGCACACACCTGCCTTGGAGGCTGCTCTTACACATCACATGTGTGTTAATACACGGTGCAAAGTGCAGCTTTCCCCAGGTCCTGTGTTGCTGAGATACCCCAATGAGGATGTGATCTCTGAGAGGTTTGCTGGGTGAGTGTTACTGCAGCAGACCCTCACCATAATCTCATCCTTCATCCAAAAAGGGGAGGAGGGAACAGTTCTTGCTGGTCAGCCCAGGAAGGGGGATTTTACACGAGCTGCCTGGGGAGCTATGCTTGCTCTTAGGTCTTTTCTTCGGTCTCCCTGCAGCACTGGAGTCTAGAAGTGGCCTGACCCTTGCAGACTATGGCAGGATGTAACCAAGATGTCAGCCCCAGGGATGCTGCTTATAATTAGAGAGGTGGAAATAAAGTAGCAGCAATGCCAAGTCGATGTTGGTGCTGCTATTTGGAAATGATGTGATAAGATAGAAGAGGCAGGCACTGTTTGTTTACTAGGAGGGGAACCCTAAACCGTGGAGACAGAGCAAGAGGTAAGCTAGCATAGGAACATCAACTCACCACCCTTTCCTTCCTTTTACTCCTTCTCCCTCCCCCAGCTGAATGGCATCTCACGTTGTAATTGCACAAGGGAGAGGGAGAAAGGGAAAAGTGGATCTAGGAGAACCCAGGACCACAGACACACCATGGAATGAGATCTGCACATAGATGGTGTTTGTGAATGGTGTGAAAACGTTTGGACTTCAGCTGAGTGTTTGGGGCACACAATGAATTCAATTGCAATGAATTATTTGTTGTCTGTCCCTGTGGATTCCTTCTAACGTTGAGGTAGTTGAAATATGGATTAATGAGTTGATAGTGCTCTAACAGCATTTGGTTTCTTTGTGTTAACAGTAAACAGACATGTCTCTTCTCATTCTGCCTGTGTTGTATCTTGGTTTGAAGAGGCACTGTGATACTCTTTTGTATGGAGTGGCTTGTGATAGAAATGGGGTGCCCAGATATGGGAAACAATTTAAGGAAGGGGAAGTTGCTCACCTGTGTGGGCAGCCTGTCTTCTGATACCCTTCCTTTTGTTTTTCTCCTTTGAAAGATTAATCAAGCAGCAATTACTTGCCTTGGTAGCAAGAGGAAACTGAAGGATGTTTTTCTTTCTTTTTTTTTTTTTTTAGATATTGAAATTTACTCCATTCAGAAGTATTCAGTAAGACTAGGAAAGGAAATGCAAATTCTTGCTTTTCCTAGACAGCAGTAAATTAACAATAGAATTATTTCAGCTTCAGGAAAGAGGAATGTATTTCATCCCACACTTCCTAAGGGAATTCAGAGCTTTTGTGCTGAAGGTGGGCAGTAGCAGCATAGTTTTTTTGCTGAAGACAGAAACTTCATTGCTCTGATCAACTGTTCTGAGCCTGTTGGTTTTGCAATGGACAACATGAGAAACTGCCTTTCATTTTTGAGAAGGGACACTGAAGAAAGCTATGGAAATTGTGAGGAAAACCTTTTTACTACATTCCTGTCTCTCTCAGCCTGTCATCTCTTTCTTCTCAGATCTTTATCCTTGTTATATGTTAACCTTTTTCATTCTTTCTCTAGAGTCTTTGAGATACGATCTTCTGTGTCTAGCCACATGGTTAAAACTAGTCTAGGCTGCCCTTGCTTTGTCTGGATTTCTTCTTGACATTCAGCTGTTCAAAACAATGACCATTTTTGCTGAAAATCATTCCTATGTGGGGTCCTACAGCTGCAGACATAAGCTAGTTTTCTTGGTCCTTTTCTACTGTCATCTGGAGTGAAATGCTGTGGAGCACTTGCCATGTAGTCCCACCTGGTAATGCTGCTTGCTTTGAGGCATTCAGCAAAGCCTTGTTGTGGCCTTTCTTTGCTTTATTCATGCTGAAGGAGGAGTGGCAGATGGATGCTTTTCAGCCATCATGAACAAGAGTCCCATAAATATCTCTGGTGCTGCCTCATCTTCTGCCTTCAGAGGAGTTCATAAAGCTCTCACCTGCCGTGAGCTGACTGAACCAGAACAGCCTGGCAGTGGAATCAACAGGCCTCTGCTTATCCACCTTGAGTGGTTTTGCCTTTTTGCTGTGTTCTCTTCTTTCCTTGGATCCACTTGTGCAGCTCATCCCTTGACGTGGAGTCTCTCTATGCAAGAGATGTTTTCTTGTTCTGCTCCTATGTAGCATATTACGTTTTGGAGTTCTGGTTTAGGCTGATGATTTCAAATGTTATTGTAGGATGCAAAACAAAGGTAAAATCTTGCAGTTTTCTGTGCTGTTTCCAACCTCAGCCCAGGAATATTTGTCTTACATTATGGGTCTTTTGTTGTGTTTTCCTGCATTAGGATTCCGGTTGCACTGCTTAATTAAAATCTGGGAAATAGCCCATTTACAGAATCAACTTCCTCTTTGGCCAGCAGGAAAATTGTTCTGTATTACTGCTCTCTGCCCTGCTGTTTGGAAATAATTCCTCTGAAAATGCAGTGCTTTGAAGTGAGGAGAGGCTTGCTGGGGGCTGATGTGGTTGAGGGAAGAGGACATTGCAGTGCATTGAAGGCTTCTAATAAATCTCTTTCAAGCTTTACTCTATATCTTTTCTTTTCATGGCTGTAAGACGCTTTGGAATGAACTTTGGGTGGCACATCTGAGGAAGTCTCAGGGTATAATCTTGTCTTCTAAGCAACTTTTGAACTGAAGTGACAATGGATGGCATAACTTTTACAGTGACCTCCCTTTAGATTACTGTGATCTCTTTACTCTGGGTCTGTGGGGAGAGCTCTCACTGGAAGTGTAGGCAGAACAGCAGCATTTTTGTGGGATGGTATCTTATCTCTGCCATGCAAGTGAAAGTGCTTGTGGCTGTGTGAGTCCTATCTAATATTTCTATCTCTTTATGACCCTGATGGAACTGCCCTGGTTGAACAGAATGGTTGGGAGCTCCTTTTTGCCTTCCCCTAAATACATTGTGTAGACTTACACAAGTGATCAAAAGGGCTTCTGTTGTTGGGTCTGGTGTAAAGGACAATATAAACTCTCCTCTATTCTGTGAGATGCTGCAGCTTGTAGTGATTTGCACCATTTAACACTTGCTTACATGTTTTTCAGGGTTCATTAAAGATTCAATCTAAAGGCAAGCAGAAGGCAAATTTGATTCTAAGCCAGTTAAAGAGCACAAACCAAATTGATACCCACCCAATGATACCCGTGGAATAGATTATTCTGGAGCTTGTGTTGAGAAGTGTCCTCCAGCACTTCCAACATCATGGTTATGTGACTGAAGGAATGAAGGGGAGGACAGGAGACTCTGTTCTGTGGTGATGTGCACAGAAATGAGGAATGGGGGCAGGTGTTTGCCTGGGAGACTGGCTTTAAACAGTCAAATCTAACAATGTTTCACTAGTCATTTTGTGGCAGAAAATAATTTCTGTAATAGCAGTCTGTGTACATGGTATATGCTACTCCATCTGGTATGAACAGTTCTGCTTCTGCTCCATTTGAGAAAGTCTAATATGGCTTTTTTTGTGTCAGGAAGGGTAAACAGCTTTGGAGGATGTGCCATGCTTTTGATGATTCACTTTGCTACACCAAATCACTAATTCATTAATTAGGCAAGGTTCCCATTCAGAACTCTCTAGAGCTGTGCCTCCTGCTGTGCTGATTGTAAAGGAACACTGGTTTGGAGTTAGCCTTTGTGTCCAGTTTCCCTGGTGAGCCTGGGAAGGCCAGTGCCTTGCTCCAGGTACTTCAGGTTTCTTCCAGAGCTTGTGTCATTTATCTTGCTGCTTATAAACAGAATCTAAACATGCTGTGGACTTTCCAGGGGTAGTAGGGCTGCTTACACCTTTTGGTAGCAAGAGCTGAGCCAGTAGGAACAAGGAATGTGCCCAGGACGTGCCTCGTGGGCTGGGTTAGCTCTGCAGTTTGCTGTGTCCTTTTCTTGGAGGGGAATTGCTGAATGCTAATTTGGAAATGGTATAGTATCAGCTGTGATGTAAACCAGCTAAATTACTTGCAGAGTGTCACTTGAGATGTTTGCTTCCTCCTTAGGAGAATTCTTCTGCTAATGTGCCCTTTTCTGGACCATTGTCTAGATGTCTCATCAGTCTGGAGAGGCTTGTTTTTAGTGCCATGTGCTCTCTGGAGAGTTTATTTTTAAATGGTTACTGAAGCAACAGTCCTCTAAAATGCTGCAGTGTTAGGGTAGAAGGAATTAAAATGTTTAGTGAGCCTCTGAAAGTCTAGATTGAAAAAATACATTTGTTATCTTCTCTTCTCCAAGGCTGGCTGAAGCAGTGTTAAAGATGACTTGTTTACTTCATATTTTTCTTCCTCAGAACTCCTCTAGTTTAAATTGTGTATGTTCCCAAACTGAAATATTGCCAAACCCCAGTGTTTTATTTCAGGGGCTGCTGTGCACTGTCCTTCATTCTCTGCTATAAAAAGATGAATTGTTTTCACCTGTGGTGAATTCTGCCATCTTAAGGTGAGCTTCATCTTGAGATAGTCACCATGGAACTGTAGCTCCCATGGAGCAGTAAGGTCCTATTACACAAGAAAAATAAATTTACTTCTTTAAAGAGAAGCATTTTGTAAGTCTTCCTTCCTCGTGCCAAAAACCTGGGGACTTTACTGTTTACCCTCTGCCAAAAAAATTCAAAGAAAATGTTTTTCCAGAGGTCAGATTTCCTTATCACATTGTACTCCTCCAGCATTGTAGCTATTCTACTTTATATAATTTTCTGGCTAGATCCAAAGTCTTCAGATGGGTTGTGTCAGGACAAGAATTAAAGTTATTGTATTCATTTGAAATCATATCATGTCCCTGATAAATCAAATGATTAATCAAAAGTTGCAGGATGTCACCTGCACATTTAAGGGGTTGTCTTTTTCTAAGTCCTAATTCCTTTGCTGCTCCATTCCTGTACTCTCCAGCTATCACAAAAGGCCCTTTGTTGTTCATTTGACTGTTAAACTATGCTTATTTTATGCTTCATCAAGCTCTAAATGAGCTCAAGGTTTATAATATCAAAAGTCTGGCTCTCCAAGGGTGAGAGAAGCTAACAGGTTTCATAAAGTTGTAGGGATCAACCAGCATACAGGGAAACATCCCAGGCAGTCAAGACTTTTTCGATGGTAGTGGAAAACGGTGGTGAATTCTTGTTAGCATTCATGCAGGCAGTGGTGGTAATTTCTGGGCATGATGCTCTCTCACAGTCAGTGCCTGCTGGTGCTTTGGTTCTAGACTTTGGAGAAAGCAAAGAATTTCAGAAACGTGAAGCACATCAAAGTTGAAAGAGAGGGTCGTGAAAAGAGAGGAGAGGACATGGCTAAGTAGGTTCAAGATGCACAGGTGAGACGTGACCCAGCTGCCTGCTGCACACTGGTCTCAGTTCTTCCTTTCCCTGGTGGTGTCACAGCAGAGGGGCATCTTGAAGGGAAGACTGTAATGGGCTGGAAATCAAGTGCTCTGAGATTAACATAGTGAATTAAGATGAGTGTTGATTTCTTCTGTTGGATTTGAGCGTGAATTGCCTTACAGTGCTGTGCTAATTAGGGCAATTCAGGAAATGATTCACAAGAGTGGGTAGCTGAGCTTGGTTCTTCTAACAGCTGCCTTAGCTTAAGCTAGGTTGGCTTATTTACTAGGATTGTGCTTCATTTGCTACCATGGCACTTGCAAATGCTCAGTGTTAATTCCTGACTTGACTGAATGGAGTCCTTGGACAGATGACAGAAGAACAGGAGCAGCTTTCAACCTGTCTACAAAGTCAGGGGCTTTGTTGTGTATTTAGAAAAGTTTCTTTACAGTGGTTTGGGGTAGAAGGTGTTTCCAGTGCTGTGAATTAAATGCTGGGTTGTTACATTGCATATTGCATGATATTAGTGGGGTTTGCTGCATGGTTCACCACATAGGCTCCAAAATGGAAAGAATATCCTTAATAAGTATCCCTTAATATTCTCTTATTCCCTTAAATATCAGGCATAATATTCCCTTAATATCAGAGAATCTGAGAGCCAAGTAGATTCTGTGAGCCTGTCCTCAAATGCAGTAATGACTTAAACCATATTTTTTTTTAGGTATAAAAAAACTGTATTGTTCTGCATCTCCAAATAGAAATGCAAAAGATATTGCTGTTCTCATTTGATGGGATAGCTGCTGCTGTGCAAAATACAAATTGCTGTGACATATTGGAGTTTATGCCACAGTTAAATGTGTGCAGTGTCTATGGAGTTTGTTATGACAGGAAAATCTTTAGGTGGCAAGAACAAGGTCATGGGTGTGAGATTAACTTGCATACAGCAGTCCTTGTTGTGGAAAAGAATGTTTGGCAGGCATCAACTTTCTATAACCTGGTAATATTCAGGTACTGCAGAAAAATGCTCCTTTCTGTGAAGGTCTTAGAAATGGGGGTGATATGAACTCTGGCCACCCTCTTCAGCTCTGGGTTTAGAGGGGCTTTTTTTGCCAGATATAGGAGGAAAACATGATGGACCAACCAGGCTTTTGGTGTGCATGTTCTGGTTTGTGAGAACTCGCTGGAGCTGTGAAACAGAGCAGCAGAGCATTGCTGGATCTGGTGGTTACATCCTGGAATGGTTCATGGGAGGGCAGTGGGGGGAGATGGGCTGTGACCTCCTCTCCCAGGCAAAGCCTTGACTGTAAGGAGTTAAAACTTGGAGAGGAATGGACTGAGGTCAGCAGCACCAATAGTCTGTTCAGTAAATAATTTTCTTTGCATACTGGCTCCATTCTTTCACTCATTATTTGCTCCACTTATTCTTTTCCCTTCCTACACACACACACACAGAGGCAATTTTTCTGGCTTTTTTATCCCCTCTTGCCCTGGTTACCACCTTCCAATGGCCACTTGTGAGTGTGACCCACCCTCTGGAAAGGGGGTTGTAGAAGATAGGATCGCTGAGCAGGAACCAGCCCAGCTCTGGGATGGACACCTCTGCTCAGCGTAGGAGAGCACGGCTGTTTTCCAGCTGCTCCTGCAAATCTGCCTGCTCTGAGCACTGCAGTGGCTCTACAGAATGCAGCACGCAGGAGGGAGAACGCTCTTCAGCCAGACACAGAGGAATTAAGAGCTGTTGCCCACCTTTTTTTCCCCTTGGTGGCAGGCTGCGAGCTTCTGGGTGAGTGAACATCTGGTGCACGGCACGCGCTTTTCAAGGCTGCTGGGGAAATCCATTAAATAGCCCTGCTGTTAGAGAGAATTTGGTTAATGTAGGACCAAGCGTTGGTTAATGCTGGAGTCCCCAAAACCTAGCAGGCTTTGCTAGGGCTCGGACAGGATGCTATGATGAGAGAAAAAGCTTTTAAGGGTCCTGTATGTGAGGATCCACAGAAAACAGCTTGATGAAAAAGTAGGATTTGGGGGAGTTGGGTGACCTTGAATGTGTGCTCTGGTGAAACAATCCATGTGTGACTGGTATTTAGGAAAATATTTTCTGGGAGGCCCTTTTGGTAGGGGATAAGCAGTTTAGATGTCCTGCATTGGTTCAGAGATCTATTTTGATTTTCCAATGGAAGTGTAATAGCTGCTGCTTGTCACCTTTGTACGTGATCTTGTAAATGCTGCTATTCCCAGTCTCCTGCAAGACGTGCTGACTCTCTTTTGTGGGTGTTAAATTAACCTAGGAAACCCCACAGACAGAATGAAATAGGTGCTTAGCAGGTGTACTGCAGCAGCTGTTAAGAAGACAGCCCAGGTATGATCATAAATACATATTTAGGGGTTTGGGGGGCTTTGGTTCTGCTGCACTCAGCGATCTACAGTCCAATAACTCTTGTCTGCTGCTGGAACACAGCGTCTGTGTTCTTTCTCTTTCCCTTAGGGCACTGTTGTCTGCCTCATTCTTCTGAGGTTTTTATGCTTTCCATTGTGTTTTCTTAAATAAAAAGGCAGCTCTAGAAACAAACAAACAAAATTCCTTTCTTGTTTGACTTCTGCTTTTCCTTTATAAAACGATTTTCCTGCTTTTTCTGATATGGCAGCATTATTAGAACCAGGACTTTTCTCCACTAAGCTTTGCTGCTGCAGAGCCAGTGGGATAAAGTGAGTATGAAGTGCTTGCTATGAGAAGTTGTTTTTTACCCTTGGTTTAAATATTGCTAGTAGTGGAGTTACAGATCTGAAGATACTAAATCAAGACAATTGTTCATTGTTTTCTAAACAGGCTTTAGATACAGCTTTCCCATGGCTACACTGTGCAGTGAAGTGCATTCCTTTTCAGTAAATAGCCAGGCTATAAGACCCTCAGGTTCTTCAGATCTGAAACAACAGAAGCCATCACTGAAACCAAATACAAAAGGAAAAACAATTACAGGGTTTTTAGGAGTGTCTTGGGCAGTGCCCCTGCCTTCCAGTTGTTTGGTGTTTAAATCCTGGGGTTCTGTGTCCTCTTTGCCTGCTCTTGTCACACAGCACAGCTGTCTGAGAGAGAGTGCACAGAGTCTTATCAGGAAAGTGATCTGGGTTTAAAAATAGCCTTGCTGGAATAGAAGGTGGTGACACCGGGTGGGTGACTGTGGGATCCATAACTGCCACCATGGCATTGCTAGGCAGGGAGGAGGATTCAGTGGTGAATGACAAGGAAAAGTTGTTGCTTAATGATGTTGTATTTGGGAGGACGTAGGGAGGAATGTTCCAAGAGAAGTATTACAAACTTTTAGGAGAGAAGGAGGCAAGAGATGAAAATTAATAAAGGAGAGAAAATACATGTAGTGGTTAGATGAGGTGCCATGAAATCATCATTTCTACTGAACCATTATTCCTTTCCCATGTAGGGTTTTGGTTCCTAGGCTCATATTCTGACTGTTGTGTGTCTCCAGGGCCCCAGCTGAGAATCAAAAGGAGCAGTACTTAATGTAGTTTTCTGTAAGCTGCTATCTGCTTTCCTTCTTAGCCCTGCCAACTTCTTCAGGTGTGCTTGGGCACGTGGGAACATTGTCACTTCTGCCTGTACCTGCTGTTTTTCTAACAAAATTTGCCTCTTCCTGTATATGACTTCATAGTATTTTTACTAGCAAAATACATGCTACTTACTCATTCTTAATTACTACTGAATATGTAAAAAAAAAGAGAAGCTTTTAATAACTGAACACATGACTGCATTTGCCTGTTAATTGGTGATTAGGAACAGCCTGGTGAAATGCTGGAACCCTAAAAAGCTGTGTTCATTTTTTTTTTGGTGAAGTTAGTTTTCAGGTGGATATTTAAGTACCCATTTGTGTTAGGCTGAGATGTCTTGCCACGTAGTGCCTCTTTTATGGTTCCTTCAAAGGGCTGGGCACTGATTCAAGAGGGAACCTTTTACCATAGTGAGGCCTTGGGATGCTGATTTCATATAAAAAGGAGAGGCAGACTATGCCAGGACTTTTGTGAAGCATTGGAATATGGAATCGACTTAAATCCTGGCTGTACTCAGAGAATGACAGGAGGTGACCTGTGTCACTGCTCAAAGATGAGCAGGCACCCTCAGGAATGAAGTTTCTTGTGTCTCTGCAGAGAAACTTGAAATAAGATGCCCTGCCTGCTTTGTGAAGGAGAGGGGTAAACCAGGTGGAGTCAGTGCAGCTTTTAAACAAATTCTGGAAAAAATTTGGAGGTTCTAAACCTGATGTGTCTGAATGTTACTCAGCTTTACAACGCCTAGAGAGAAATTGAAAGGAAGCAAAACTGGAAAGGAAGGAGCCAGCTTGCTTTCTGTTTCACCTGCACACGAGCCAGGGTGGACTCCACGCTGCACATACTCCCTGCTACTCAGGACTCTGATATTGGTGCTGCTTTTCTGCCTTTCTCCTGTACTTTGCTCTCTAGGTGAGATTAGGCATTTGCAGCATGACAGGGTTTCTGTCTGCAGTCTGTCCTTATCTAGGAAAGCAGCATTACCTTTTCAAGCGGTGAAAATACTATTGATCTAACATGACACTGAAATTCTTTCATCTCTAGGTGTCCCTGCCCCTTTACCAAATGGGTAATAGGCTTTGTCCCCTCAGTTTCTGAAGGGAGATAAATGCAATGCAGCATTATTGTTCTGGAGTTGACCTTCATGAGCATAGACACAGCAAGGATAAGAATTTAGGGCTCTTAATATACTGATCCCAGGAACAGGAAACCTCTTGCTATCTTGCAGATGTGATATTTGTATTTGTGGGCATGAATATCAACTAATGAATATTTATACATGTATTAATGAAGTCCTACATCTGTTTTTACATATGCATATGGGTATGGACTTGCAAGATACCAGTGTGGGTGTGAATAGATGCAGGCCTGGGAAAATTGTGATAGCTTGTAACTGTGCCACTTGGCACATGCAGCGTGTCCAAATGCCTACTTGCAGAACAGTATTAAAAAGCAAAATAAAAATTTCTACCCTCTCATCCCTTCCCAAAGAGTCATGAACCCTAGAGGGTTGTTTTTAAGCGTAACTATCCCTTGCTGAAAATATTAATTGTACTTCCTTTCTCTGGTGACTGTTTGAATGGGAACCACTGTTGTGTGACACTGTTCACTTCCCCAGGCAGGCAAACCTGGCAGTGCTGCTTGTGGGGAAAGTGAATGTTGAGTGAACCTGAAACCCTTTTTAATATACTGTGCAATGTAAAATTTGGGTGGCTGGTGGGGAAGTTGGCATGCTGGGAGTTATTTCTAGGGATGTGTGCATTGAGCCCCTTCCGTGACAAAGATGCCTCTTCCTTCTGCACTTGCTTGTTTTTAAGAGATTGGTGATTAACACATACATTATAAAATCTGACCTGCTAAAATTTGGGGGTTAGTCACAGGAATGTTTATTTCTGAAGTGGATAGTAAATTTTATTTGCCTGCCTACAGTGTTCCTGAAGCCTCTCTTTGCCACCTGTAGTGTTTCTGAAATGTCTGTCACGCCTGATGGCCCCCCATGAACTACTTCTGTTCCTTTAACAAAATCAGGTTGTAGCAAGAGCCTCAGTATTTGATTCTGAAATACTTGTTAGTGGAATTATCGTTCTGATTTAAATGTTGAAAGAGACCTGATTCCTAGGAGGGAACACAGATAAATTCTATTATTTTACTGCAGTCTAGATAACTTGAGAAATAAGAATACAATGTTCTGTTATGGTCTCTTTCTTTGTGCTCTTGTTTTAAG
This sequence comes from Aleadryas rufinucha, assembly GCA_013397815.1. Classification (NCBI taxonomy): domain Eukaryota; kingdom Metazoa; phylum Chordata; class Aves; order Passeriformes; genus Aleadryas; species Aleadryas rufinucha. The sequence continues at coordinate 416,078 of VZTH01017362.1, read as the reverse complement.
AAGGTGTTTGACCTTTTCAGAGGACTGACCTAGTGGAGGCAGCCTGTTTTGCTTTTGGCATTCACAGTATCTTTTTTAAAACTGTTGTTTCAGTGTGTATTTTATCATTTTTGTCTGAATGTTTCTATTGTTCAAGCCTCCTGTTCCTCAGGGCAGTCCCGAGTTAATTGAGCAGCCCCTTTTGTAATTTTGTAACATTAAATGTTCTTTTTCAGGAAACCAAGAAATAAATGGAGTTTATGGCTGTTTAGTGGCTTTGTCAATGTAAGGAATGTAGACCTTGAGTATGGATGGACTACATTTGGGTTCTTCCTTGCTAACATCCCAACTACTGCCTTTAAAAAAAATATGTAAGACTATATGATTAATCAGTGCCTGAATTTTATATAACTTGGCCAGTCCTGGGAGCTGCACTGAAATACACAGTATAACACTTTTTGGTATAATTCTGGTTCAGGCAACAGTCATACCTGTGGTGCTTTCTCAAGATGTCCTGCTACAACAGGTGAAAAAAAATGGAGGCAGGGAAAATCAATGCACAAGCAGTTTCATACAGTGAATAAATAGTCCAATAACAGGAGTTACAGACTTGAACTGGAGTTGATATTTGAGGATCAATATGCACTGAGTGAAGCAGTTGTTCATATTGGAATATGTTACATTGTGCTTCTGGCATGAGAGCATGTGCTCCATCCAGTTCTGATGTTTGCCAGTGGGTGGATTTCCTCCCTGGAAATCATTATGCCCTCGGGTGTGCTTTTTTAATATCAGCCAGTCTGACTGCACATCTTTTCTTCCCTGCTTGTTCCTGTGTGCCTTTTTGTGTTTGTTTGTTTGTTTGAAGTCCTGGTCACACAGTTATTTGCTTGGAAATTAATTTACTGAAATTAATTTCACAAGTTGTCAGGTAGTGTCTCAGAGACCTTTCTTTGTGTGTTTCAAGTTAACTGATGGTAAAGAGGCAGCTCAGTTTGCCAGGGGTAATGTATGGGGCCTTGTGGAATTCTTCCTGCTCCTGCTTGGCATGCTAATAAGGATGGAATAACAGTAAAAAGAAAAAAATGAAATTAATATTACTGCCCTCAGAAGGGAAGTGAGCCCAGCAGCCTTTTGTGGCTTGTGTCTTTTTATGCTGGATTATTCACTAGAGTAAACCTGACTTGTATTTTTATCAGACTTTTGAAGAAGAGTCCAGATTTTACAACTGTATTTAACACTTCTAGGTGAGTGGGAGGTTCTCCTGTGTATGATATGTAGAAGCCCTCACTTTTGGTTTTATAGAAGGATAATCTGGTTCCTAGACCAGTATTGTCACTGGTGATGCATCTTGAAAAGAAATTAAAACAACCCTTGGACTATTTTCTTTTACTTAAGAGCATAATGTGAGAGTGTGTGGTTTGCCAGCTGAAGAAAGTGTGTATGGTTGCTTTTTTTGGCTCAGTTCTGACTTTTTAAAACACTTAAATGAGCAAATGGCTTGTTCTTTACCCTGATCTGGCTAGTTCTTTCACAGCCTCCTCTGAGAGACATTCACAGATTCCAAGCAGGGTTTTTTGAATGGCTGACATGCTGGATATGAAGGCACAACTTGGGCTTTTGTTGGTAAACAGCAGTAGTAAAAATAATAATGAGATTGTGTACCCTGGCTGATATTAACCTGTGCTGTGGTAACTTCTCTCCTAAAGACAGAAATCCCCTCCCTGGTGTTTAGAGCAGAGCTCACACATCTAAGCTGGAACTACGAGTCCTGACTGGGATTTATTCTGGGTTTGAGCTGTGTCTTCAGCCCCCATACACATCCCAGATCTCTGGTTAAGGACAAGTAAAAGCCACATTTTCTCAATTCTCTTCTGGTGTGTTGCAGTTGTAGCAACAATCTGCTGCGTGGTTATCAGAGAGAAAGTGAATCATTGACTTTGTGCTTTTCCAGTAGGTGCCAGTTTTCTGGTGGTGGGAAGCAGAAGTCTGGATCTGAACTGTGAGAGGAAAGGGCTCTGCTTGGTTCTTACTGAAACAGCTTTGGCTTTGGGGGTTTTATCAGAGGTGAAAATTTCCTCTGCTTTTCTGTGGAAGAGCAGCTATTTGGATGATGGTTAGGGTTCATGGTGTGTTCATGTTTTGTATATTTTGACTGAAAAAGGCAAGATACTTCCATTTCCTACTATTGTTGCATAGAGTCTAGAGCAGCACTATCCAGTGCTTGCAGTTTGCATTAATAGAATTTTTTAGTTGTTTTTCTGCAGCAACAGTTATGGTTTGAACTCCAATTTCTTCGCTCTTTTCCAGGTTTATGCTCACTACTCGTGTTGTGGTTAAGCAGTGGAGATTCATTTTGGCACATTGAAGAAATGCCCTTGTCTTGACTGTTGTTTCCTTGAAAATGCTTTACTGCTTACAGGTTTCTACTCAAGTGTGTGCTGTGCTAACAGAGCGAGGGAAATTTCAGTGTTATTTTTGTCAGCTTGACAGTGTGTGATGTTCAGATTTTCTGTTTGCATGGCTGGTTTTCTCTTGTGCTGAAAAGACATTTATAAACTTTACTAGAACAAGAGAACACACTGGATTTGAAGAAGTGTAATAGTTATTAGGGCATGCATGCAGTGTGGTTTGTAGAAACACTTTGCCTGTGGAGTTCAGACTTGACAGCTGGGGTGAGCTCTTCCTCTCACAAACCTGCCTTTATTGCAGTGCTGTTTCTCTCCTATGAAACAGAAGCAGAGGCACCAAATAGTCACGTTTGATTTGGTGGGGTTCCTGCACCCTTTGGCTGAGGGCAGGCCTGTTGACACTAGCCCAGTTCTGACACAGGTACCCTATTCTAGTCTCTTCTTCAAAAACCGGTTTTAGGTATTGCTTTCAGCAATTATGTGCACATAAATCCTGTCTCAAGAAAACTCGTTTGCTACAAATGGAAGAGAAGTCTGAAGCGTGCATTAAAAACATCGCTTTGAATGTGGTAGGATGGAATAAGGGAATCCTAAAGAAAACTTCTGGGTACTTAATTCCCTGCAGCCATCCCCCTAAATGGAAAGGGCACAACTCCTTTTTGTAGTTTGCAGTGAGGCATAGAAATGCGGCATCTCGCTGAGCGTACGAGTAACAAACCCTTTCCCATTCTGTTCCCAAGGAATGCTCTAATGTTTGTGCTGCTATCTTGTGTGCCAGGGCTATCTGCTTTTCTGGGCCACGGCCCATAAACCAAAACAGCCTCTTTGCCTTGCTCTCTCAGCCTTTTTCCTCTGCTGTCAGGAGAGCTCCATGTTTGGAGGAGCACAAAGCGCTCTGTGCGGGGCTGATAACCACGGAGTGGATGTTTCGAGGAGAGGGCTTGGCTCTATCACCAGCTGCTGTCAGCTCGCCCTGGACTTTGTTACCGGACTGATAGTGCTCTCCAAGAGCCAGATCTTTGTGTCCCCGTGCTGAAGTGCTGCTGCAGACTGGCTGGGGAGAGCTGTGTGTGCACAGGATGTGTTTGTGCACGTGTGTCCTCCCCTCGAGGAGGGCGGCATTTAGCTGTAAAGTGAATTTGTGCTGCTCGTGTGAAGGTCTGGGCTGGTCTGGACTTCCTTATTCCTACTATCTGTAGGAATAAGGAAGGGAGCTTGATGGCATGGGCTGAGGGAGATGGGCAGGGCACACTACAGAACTTGGCTGCTCTGTAGGATGGTCTTTACTTTGGGATTTGTGGCAGGTACCCTTGTTTATGGCTGTTATTTTACCATGAAGGTTTCTGGCAGTGTAGATACCTGCACGAGTGGAAGCTGTTCTTACACTGATCAAGAATACTGGTGCCATCCTAAAACGTGAGGATGTAATGCCCTGCACTCCTAGGTATGCTCCCAGCCTCTGGGGAAGCCTTTCTGGAATTTAGGAACAGTTTCAGCAGGAGCAGCTGGCTTTTTGTGGCATGATATGCTTCTGGTAGGGCTTCCTGGAGGGCCTGAGGAAAACAGGATTCAAATTGTCATAGGGCTCTGTGGGATGTAGATGTGCAGGTATTTCAAGGTCTTCTGAAAAGAGCTCATCTGATAGACCATGACAGGTCTATCTCAAAACAAATGGTTAGGGATGAGATGTGCATTTTTGAAGAACTGACTAAAAAACTTTGGTTATTGTTGAAGTACTAAAGAGTAAAGTGCCATAAAACCAAGGTACCAGCTTTTAAAATTTGTGTCATACAGCTATCTGTTATGTCATTTAGTAGCTCTGCCAATGTAATTAGGGTAATTTGATAAATGAATGGTTTGGTGTTAGGGATTTTTTTTGTTTGTTTGTTTGTTCATGGTTTATCATTTTTAAGGAATAAATTGGTTGACCCAGGAATAAGCTTGAAGTTAAATTCATATGATGAGAAGCTTGAATCCTGGGAAACCTGTGACTCTGGACAAATTGGTTTATTGGAAAATAAACCTGATCACAGGGGTTTCAGGGCTGAGGATAGAGAGAGGGCTTTAAGATCTTGCTTTTAACTCCTGCCTCTGTTTCTCTGCTGATGTTCTGTCTCCCTTAGTTTATCCAGCACTGGTGCTGGTGGTCCTTATTTGAATCTTAAAGTAATATTCTTTCACAGATCAAAGGCTTGGGCTTTGCTTCAGCTACCCTCACTTGCTGTGGCTTTGTGTGAAACAAAATATTTTATTGATAAGTCTCCATTAGTTGGAATAAGTTGTTGACTTTTCAAAGGAAACATGATGTGGAATAGACACAGAACTCTACAGTGAAAGTTCTGGAAGTTCCTTTTCAAGGACAGTTTTGTTTGTGTGAGAGTTAGGAGTAAACTCTTATGGTTTTGCTCTGTGCTCAGAGCCTTGGCTTCTGTTCACTAACACAGTGAACCTAGAGATGGCTCTCTCTGAGGTTGGTCCCTGTTGATCAGACTTCACAAATGGATTTACCAGGGGCATAACACAAGCAGTTGGGTCTGTAAGAAATGTTGGCAGTAGAGTCTATTCACTGACTGTTAAGTGAAAGGTATTTTCTTGTCTAAGAGCCTGTTAATCCACAGTTATACAAATATCTTGATGGAGATTTATAGGATGGGAAGTTGAAGTGTCCCCTTGGAATTGGCCTGCTAGCTGTGAGTTCTGTAATCTCCCTGCTATAAAACTACCCAAGTGACTCAGTACATAATGAAGCAAATTTGCAAATCCCTTGTCTACCCATTGCCCAGGTACCTTCTGGTGCCATTGCTCCTCTGGTTGGCTCTTTAGCTAAGAGTTCTTTGGAGACTGTAAGTAGTTGGTTTGTGGCCTTGAAGGGAAATTATCCTTCTGTGCCTAAGTTCAGGAAGAGTTGGAGTTCCTGCCTCCCTCAACTCCTGTTGTCTTAAAGCAGTAGGAATTTGGGAAAGGCTGTACTGCCACTTGTGCTGTTAAGATAAGCTGTGCCTTCATCCTTCTAGGATGTTATCAGTGTTATTTCTATCACTTTATCAAGTGAAGTAGCCTCTTAAAAGCACCCCAAGTCATATGTTTATTTAGTGCTTACTGTAAAGCCTCCCTTCCGGATTCAGGAACATTCCCATAAGGACTCTTTGAAGTTCAGGGCACAGCGAGGTTATTGTGTAGGAGAGCAACAGGTTTGCTTAATGTTCATTGAGTGGCTTCTAAGTGCTTGTGGTGCTTTTTAATTGAGAGAAATGTTTGGGAATTCATAAAATCACAGAATGGTTTTGAGTTGGAAGCAGCCTTAAAGATCATCTAGTTGCAGCCCTCAGGAAGAGCTGGGGAGGGAAGCGGTGCTGTTCAAAGAAGGTTTTTATAGCATCACCAGAAAGGATAGGCCAGGAGAACAGCTTGGATAAATCTGCTGGTCACTGGTGCTCTTTCCTTCTCTACTGGAGATGGACTCAGGCTGATGTAGGGGAGTGACAGTAGATCTTTTCTTTTCCTGTGCAAGTAGGGTTTAGATTGGATATTAAGAAAAACATATTTACTGTGAGGGAGGTGAGGCACTGGCACAGGTTGCCCAGGGAAGCTGTGGATGCCCCATCCCTGGAAGTCTTCAAGGCCAGGTTGGATGGGACTTGGGGCAACCTGGTCTAGTGGAAGGTGTCTCTGCCTCTGATGGGGGGTTGGAACTAGGTGATCTTTAAGGTCCCTTCCAACCCAAACCATTCTATGATCTTATGATTTTTCAAGCAGTTTTACTCTAACATTTCTTCCATCTTGCAGAGCTTGGTAACCACAACTGGTACAAAGACTTGTAAGTCATGACAAGTCTCTTGTTGAAGAAATTGATCTAAAAAATCAAAATCTTTTCTAGCTAAGTTTGTTAACTTTGAAACTTAGATGGTTCAGAAATTTGGTCATGGTTTCAGTGTGTTCTAGAATGGAGAGTAACAGGCTACAATCAGTTATTCTTTTGGATGTTTGAGAGTATATGTGAGATGAAAAAGTGTGGTTCCAGTTCTAATGTATTTAGTCTAGAACTTGTCTAGTACAATGTGGAGATACCATACTGAAGAAAATGCTGAGCCATAAATGTAAATACTCATGATTGATGGGAAGAGACTGAAGCTGTGTCTTGAAGTCATGTGGTAGAGCTGTTGCCTCTCAGCTTAGTTCCTCCTTTCAGGAGTTTTGAGGTGCCCACATACTGACCTCAGCTCTAGAAGAAGTTGGGTTTGTCTCAAATGAACAACAGCTGCAAATGTTATTCCTTTCTTGGGATACATCACCAAATATTATGTTTTTTTTCTTAAATAACAATTGTTTTAAAAAGTAATGCAGCTGGTTATAACCTGCATAAAAGCTGATGTGCTGAGACACAGTGTGTGATAAAATGTGAAGAACTCTGATCTGGCAAGGTCTCGAGTCTTGTAAATGCTGCTGCATTTGTTGTTTAGACCTTTAAGCAGTCAGGGTAAGGAGGATATGTGGGGAACAATAACAATAGTAAAAAAGGCTGCAACTTGAAATAAACAAATGACTGCTTTTGAAAATGAAGTACCCAAAGGCTCATGTGTTCAGTAATCTGAAAAATAAATATACATGGGAGGGTGATGGTGGTGGAAATCCACTTACCCATTAAAAGTACTTCTGATATTCATAGGTTTCCCCACACTCCCAAAAAGTTGTTTTAGTGAAATGAACAATGTGGAACAGCTTTTGTCAAGGATAAGAGAACAAGCCCAGAATATGACCTTTACAGGGAAGCTTCTGACAGGATATTTTCCAGAGGCTTTTGTACTAACCTGTTCTTTCCTGCTGGCACAAAAATGTGGAGTATGCAGGCCAGTCTTTTCTCCTGTGCTGAAATCTAATTTGGAGGCTGGGAAAGAACAATATTTATTCCTTGAATATCAAATTGTCCATAATACAGCAGAGCTACTCCTCATCCTTCTATACTCTGACTGCTCCTGGCTTGTACCACGAGTGATGGGAAGCAGTGGTCACCTGATGGTCTGTTTGATGGAAGGCGAATGGGTATGTCCAGTGTAACCCTTTGATTCCACCTTCCTCCTGCTCCACTGCTCTGTGCTGAGGGCTGTGTTTGAGCTCTGTGGTTGTGTTACATGAATTGAAATTGTTGCTGAAAAGGAAGGATGGCTCCTTTTACTTCCTCTTACTTTGGATGTAGCCTCCTTTCCTGTTCCCTCTTCGAAGTACCCAAGTGGTTCTGAACTTCAAATTGGGTGGGAGTGGGGTCAGTCATTGTCACTGCCTTATATTCTTTAGGGTCGGTGTCTATCACAGGTGCTCGAGAGTGGCAGTCGTGTTTTGTTTCTGGAAACCAGCACCTCTGTGTGTGTAAAATGTGCCTTTGGCTAGAAATGCCAGATAACTTGTTTTGAACAGCAAGCAGGCCCAAATTCAGATGTTTCCTGCTTCAGAGAGCTTATTTGCAAATGACATTGCTCGCCTCATAACCTTCACTTAGTATCCTTTAGTCTAAAAATAATTACTGCTTGTGTGAGATTTCAAGGACTAATACTTTGCTTGTTTTCAGCAGGAGGCCGACAGGTTTTTTAAAAGATTGATTCATGTAATAGTTTATAAACAAAAAATTTCAGCTGGACAATGGAACACTCAAAATCTGACCCTTAGTAAACTGTTTATATATTGCATATTTCAATATGTTGTTCATATTGTTGTTCTTAAAGAGCATAAATATTCATGTAGTTTCCTCTCTGTCCCTTTAGGGTGTTTTTTTTCTGGGTCAAGAATTGGTCAAGAGGGCATGTAAGGTACCACAAATTGAGACATACTCATGGGTTAGTTATCTTTAGGTGCTTGAGCAGCAGTAGTGAAACAAATCTTTGTGCTGTTTTTCCTTTCTCCCTTCAGAGTCTTTTCAGGACCAAGCCATTCCTGTCTGCTTGTTGCTGATCAAATGCTGATCAAACAGTTTTGTTCTCAGTGTCTAAATGGCTTCAGAAATTAGACTTGAAAGGCTTGTGTGTTTCCCTCATTTTGTTTTGTTCTGTCAAGGTTGGGAGCACATCAGCTGTGGAGAGGAGGAATTCAAGGTTTGTAGGGTGGCAGCTTTGGAAGGGAGCAGGTCCATGTGTGAGCACTGCTTGGAGAAGCCTCTCATCAGAGTGGTTAAAAAGGTGCTGGTACAATGTGGTTAATGTTAAGAGCTTTAATAGAGGAGAATGAAGGTAATTGTAGCTTCCCCTCTTAATAACACCCAAGGCTTGGCATCTCTGTGCTTCTAAGGTGCATCAACAGAAGAGGAAGCTTTTCTGGCAGCTCTGGGATCCCTGTTGTGGATGCAGGTCCTGTTGAGCTTGGTGCTCCCGAGGAAGGGACTTGCTTCCCCACATGCATTTGCAGAGCTCAGCATGTGACCAGATATTGTGGCAAAAACCTGAGCCAGGAGAGCAGCAGAGTGCACACTCTCTGACACTTGGGTGCTCTTCAGCATTCACAGAATCACCAGGTTGGAAGAGACCTTCAAGATCGAGTCCAACCCATGCCCCAACACCTCAACTAAACTAAACCACGGCACTGAGTGCCACATCCAATCTCTTTTTAAACACATCCAGGGATGGTGACTCCACCACCTCCCTGGGCAGACCATTCCAATATTTTATCACTCTTTCTGTAAAAAATTTTTTCCTAATATCTAACCTATATTTTCCTTGGTGCAGCTTGAGACTGTGTCCTCTTGTTCTGTCAGTTGTTGCCTGGAAAAAGAGGCCAACCCCCACCTGACCACAGCCACCCTTCAGGAAGTTATGCTGGCAGAACCTTTTGGATTTTGGGGCTGTGGTTTGGTTTTTATTAATTGTCCTTAGTCTTTCTCCTTGTGCCATCCTCAGAAAACAATGAGGCAGTGCCTCAGTGCTTGAAGACTGGGGCAGATAAATCAGAGATATTGCCATGGAAAAGCTATTTAAAGGCTAATAAAAAGCAGTTACTACTAATGGACTTAGCATATTCTAATATTAGACTTAACAGAAGTATTAAGTTGAGGAGGTGTTGAAGCAGCACCTTTTTACTCACATTCTGAGTGTAGTGAAGCCTGTCACAGGTTCTGTGTGTACCAGACTGGGGTTTTGGTATTAACCTGAGCTGGGGCAGTTGTCAAGAGTCTCAAGAGAGGAGTTTTCCAGCTCATGTGGCTGTGGATTCTCGATAAATAGCTGGTTGGCAGGCTCTGTTGGTGTAGCAAGGGTGGAGGCTATCAGCTCTGTGGTGTTGCCTGTTCCTTTGCATTTCAGGGTGGTAACTGGATCTGAAAGTGGTTGGGGGTTTTTTTTATGGTCTTTTTAGTTGTTGGGGGTTTTTTTTGTTAGGTTTTGTGGGGCATTTCTGTTACTATTTGGCAGGTGATCTGCAGTATGATGGCAAGAAGTCTTGTCTTTTCCAAGGCTTGCCCAACCCTAGGAGCCAGAGTTGTTGTGTCTGTCTGGTGCTAAATTCATTTCTCCCACCCCTTATTGTTCAATCCTCACTTTACAAGCTATTTGAAGAGCAGAGTTTGACCATGTAAGTAATCCCAAGAGAGTGAAGATAAAATCTTTAGTGAACTTGTCAATCAACAAAAGGATTAAAGAATGTGTTCTAAAATGTGCTGGGGTAATAGAAAATTCTGAATGTTCAAGGGGAGAAAAGGCATGTCAAGACTAATTTCTAGAGGCTTAAAGATGACTGTAAAAGCATTTTTACTGTCTCTTCTGCTTTTCTGGGGGAATTACAGGTGCCACAGTTAAAGAAGTCCCATTTCAAGAATTCCCCTTATTCAGGGGTTACAGGCTGGCTTGGCATAGCCGATATTTAACATGTGAAGTGCTTCAGTTTAGGGTCATCAGTTCAAACACAGCTTTGGTCAGCAGAGGAAGAAAGCTGTTGCCACAGGAGGTTTTTTAATGAGGTGAGCTGGCAATCTGTCAGGCTCTTAGGGCATGGATTTCTTAAAAACAACCATAAATAGTGCTTGCAAATAAACTCAGAGTCAAAGAAATAAACAGGTGTCAATGATAATCTAAAGAAATGAGGTAGGCATACAGGGAGTAACAGGCATTGAGCTCTTGTGCTTGTGCAGCTGATAAATGGGGTGTTTATACATTCCTTCATTAACTTCAAATAAGAAAAACTAGTCAGTGAAGTGATGAGAAACTTCTAACTACATCATCTCCATTTTCACTATCCAGATAAAAACAGAAACCCATGATGGTAATGTTGCTGTGTAGGCCAGGCCCCTGCAGAGCTGTGCTTTCATGGTCAGAATAGGCAGTCCTTGAGTTCCTTTTGCCTCTCAGTCACCTTTTCATGTACCAAATTACCACTTTTTGGTTGTAGAGGCTTTTTCAGAGTCCTGTCTAGCTTTTACTTGTGTATATCATTCATCAGAGGTGCTGCTATGCTGCTATGCACAGGTGAAATACTTTCCTTTACTGGAGTCCACAGCCAAGTGCTTAATTCCTGGGCAAAACTAAAGACCTCCTCTGTTGTCCTCTTAGAAGCTTTGCATGGAACATCCTTGCCCTTCCACCTGCTCTTGGAATGAAGGATGAGATGGTACCAGGGTTTTTTCCACCTCTGCAGCCATTGCTTGGGGTTTAAAGTAATGGTTTGCCTGAGCAGCTGAGGAAATTGTCTTAGTGTGGTGCAGCATTTGTAAACAGTGTTTGCACTGCAATTTTCTTGTTGTCTTTTCCAGCCCTCTCGTGTCCTTTTCCACCTCTCCCCATGTGCATGGTCAAAGCCAAGCTAGGCAGCTCTATTCATGCAAACCTAGTTATTCCTTAGGGAAGAAATAACAAATTAAAGTAACTGACCCTGAAGCTTCCTACTGAGGATAGCAGTGCTAAAAGCTGTTCTGCCTGGAGATGTGCACTTAAAATAGCTCTCAAACAAAACTGCTTTTTTGTCTTCTCCCTTTTTATCCCCATCTTGCCACATTGTGGTCAGAAATGCTTTTTTTAAAAGTTTATGACAGTTCTGGATATTTTCTTTGACTGAAATCAATGTATACTCTGACATTAAATCATCTGCTTTAGGGAGAGAAGAGAAACCAGCTGCCACATCACCAGGGCTCTGTCTGCCCACCACCCTGTGTACGTGTGATGGGGACACAAAAGAGTGGTAGTACTCAGTTTCTGCTGAAGTGCTGTGTGTGATTTAAGGGTTTCAGCTCAGCCTCCTGCCTCACTGCTGTTCCAGTTCTACCTGATTTACCTTTGCCCTTCAAAACACAGATGGGATTCCTGCTTTCCACCTGCACCTCTCTCCCTCGCTGCCAAAGAGAGCAGAGTTTAATGGATGAGCTGAACTCTGCCTGGATGGTAAATGGTGACGTAAATGTGCATAATTGAAATGCATCCATTTCCCTGGAGTGCAGAGTTGAAAGGCAGGAGGTGAAGCCAGCAGGATGTGTGCTCTTGTTGTAGAGGAACAGTGAAGTAAGGCAGCAAAAATGCAGGAGCAGCTTGTGCTGCACCACGTAAGTGACAGCAGCCTCAGCTGAGAATTCAGGAATTGCTTGGAAATGGACAGATTTTGGGTTGCAATCAAATAAACCTCCTCATAACCAAGGCTTTGTGGAGCCTGTTGCAGCTCTCCTTTAAATTGGTGGTGAGCTGGCAAAAACTGGGCATTAAAAAAAGTGGAGTTAAAAGAATTGAAACTGAACACAAACTGAATGACACTAATTGAAATTAATTGTTGCTTTATCTTGTCCAGCACTTTTTCAGTAATCTTTCATCTTGCTGCTTTGAAGAGGAAATAGATTTTATAGTGAGGACAGTTGTGTGCTTTTCTGGCTGCAGGATTGTTTCCAGCTAAAATTGTCTTCATTTTTCTTCTGAAACATCTCCTTTCTGGATCTTTGGGTGCACTTGTTACCTGTATAACTCAGATTTAATGATGCCACATGAAAATCCCTGCTGATTTGAAAAAGTAAGATCTAAGCTGGATTGTCTTGAGTCATAACCTTTTAGAGAATCTGAAGATCTATGTATTTTGGCTCTGGAAAGAAAGATGGAAAACCATTGTAGAAATGGTAGTTGTTTAAGCTGTGGTTGCTTTCTGCCTGTTTAGGCAAGGCCTAATTAGCTGCTTCCTTGCAAACATACAATAATTGGGATATCTTTAGCAGCTCTGTGGTACAACTTCACCCCATCAAAGACAGAACTTCACCGATGGTTTACATTCTCCTGAGCAAAACATACTCCAGGAGAGTAGGCATGCTCTGGAGCCCTGCTCTTTGTGCAGCTTACTAGCTGAAGATGCTAAATCAGATAGGTTTTCAAGCTGAATTTAGGTAATTTATGGAAATTAGGTTTTTGACCGTATTTTTGATTCAGAGCCATATTGGTAGCTTACAGCTTTTTCTTTTGTTGAGAGAAACTCTCATGCAAATCAAGTATGAAAGCTTGTGAAGTGTTGCTCTGAATTCTTAGATAATAAGGTGATCACACCTAAACTAGAGCAGGTGCCAGAGCCTAAAGGTTGATCTTTTCCAAGTTACAGTACACCCAGTGTATTGTTTGCCACTAGAGATGAGCTGTATGTCTGTCTTGATTGTATACTTGACTTTTTCTTTTTCCTGTGCTTACCTCTGCCTCTCTGTCTGAAATTCGTGCAAGGAAATATGCCAGTCAGTTGGCACAGATATTGTGTCAGAATTCCAGAAGAAACAGGATCAAGATTGTCTTTTGTCTTGTTCTGTAGCTGTGTGGATGAGGGCTTGAGGGGGAATGTCTTGGGACACTTGAGAAGGCTCAGGTGCTGACCTGTGAACTCAGTGAGATAAATCTATTTTGTCAGGCACCCGACCAAGAGCTCTGAGAACACTCATGGAGAGTGGGCAGAATATTGCACTTCAAGTGTTCTGTCCTTAAGCATCAAACCTGATGGTGATTTACATCCCACGAGCTTATTACCCTTGCACAAAAATAAATCTCTGGATATTTATATCATTCTCCTGCAAAATTATAGGAAACATAATCTAGACAGCTAAGGCTTATTCCTCCTGCTCTTTTTTTAAGTAGTCTAATTTTAAATTACTTGAACAACAGACTTCCCCAACTTCCCTTGAGTGTGCCAAGTTGATAATAGAGCAAACATTGAGTTTGACTCTGTTCCACAACAGCCTTGATGTGGGTATGAGCTTTTCTGTGCTGCTTTGTCACAGTTTCTGATGGTAGCCCTTTGGACTGCTCTAATTGATATTTCTCCAGATTTTTTTTTGGAAGCTATTTAGCTGTAGCCCTAAAAAGTACAATTAGGATCCTGGAACAAAATTCTGCTTAGTGTACAGCTACTATGAGTGCAAGAAAAAGGCAGCAATAAATCTACAGGTTTTTAAAAGTGAAGTTAAATTTGGGGATGTTAAAAGAGCAATTGGAGCCTTCCTTAAAGGGGTAAGCAAGATGAAATATGGCTGCATTTTTAAAGAGGTGTGTCCTTAAAGCATCCAGAAGATTTAAAGGGTAGATCTGGATAAATAATTTTTATTCTTTCTTTGGCTGTTAAGCAGGCCGGGTTCTTGGCTTTGCTGATGCAATTTCTAGTTAAACTTAGTGGTAATGCAACTTTAAAAAAAAAAAGTCAGACAAAAAAAGGGAACTTGTTTTCCCAGACATGTCATACAGAGGTGATTGAAACTGCAGATTTTATTTTTGAAGTACTGACATAAATCTCTTCTTCTGCCAAGACCTTGCTGATTTTTAATATTTAACTTTCAAAAAGCTGACTTTGAAAACTAAAGGAGATGGTTACATTTCTTACAGCCTCTGCCCTAAGGTATAAAGGTATGGGTATCTTCATGATTTGCATAAAACAGCTGAAGATCCCACAATTGCCTAAGGGATGGATCTCATCTCACCACAAACCTTGTGTTTGTTTTCCCCTTCCAGTTCTCTCGTGATAGTTGTGCCCTGTGGGGAGTCAGGTCCCATCTCTGACCTGACTGAAGAGGCTACTTGTGTTTGGTTAGGCAGGGGGGAGTTTCCATGGTCTTCACTTGAAACTCATTTCCAAAATCAGGGAGAAGACACACAAATACCTTTTAGTGGTAGCATGAAGTAGATATCCTAGATAAATAGGTTTAAGTAAAGCACGGATCCATAAGTGTGGAGGTCCTGGTTGCATCTGCTGGTACAGCCTCCAGTTATGCATTAACAGGAAGGTTGTGTGGCTGCATTTCCGACCACAGAAGGGCTGTTCCTTTCTGCATTATCATCAAGTACTTAATAATACCAGCTGATAGGATTTAATAAACCCAGTGAAACCACAGGACTGGAAGAGAAAGTTGTAAAATTCAGGAACTGGTTTTGATGAACAAGCTCGTTGTCTTTGGCCTTTCTCAAGGTGGAAATGTCTGTCAGCAGTTCTTCTTTGGACATAGGTACTGAATTTTCTCTTGGTCATTTTTGACTGAGATTGCATTTAAAAGTGCTCAGTTTTAAGAAATGTACACTTCAGTGATAGGAATAAATTTGGAAATTTAGAATGGAAACATATCAAGACATTAAAAAAAGGCTAAATAGACTGTATTCCTTGTTCTGTTCTTGCAGTACTATAAATGTAGGAAAAGTCTAACACTTGATTCTTCTGAGATTATATTTACACAGTTCAGTGTAGCTGACTTGCTGGTGATGGATAACAGCTTTCCCTTTGGAATCTCCAGTGTCATTCCAGTGCAATTACTGGTGACTGAAATAGTCTGAGAAGAGCGTCCTTAAACTCTTGAAAGATGATTTCTCTGTCCCCAAACTATTCCCTGCACTGTTCTTGGCAGTTTGAAATGCAGAGGTAGCAGTGCAGGAATAGCTCTTCTTTCTAAAAGGGTTTCCTCTTCACTGAAGGATCTAAAAACAAAGGGGAAAAAAGAGAAAACCACCAACTGTTGCTTTTCCTGCTCATTGTTTGTGGCAGATTCAAACCTTAAAAGAATTAAAACAGTTTTGGTTTCTTTATCTCAAAATTTCATATAATAGTGATGTGTGAAGTATTACTAAGGATATCAAGATATGGAATAATTTTTTTGTGTTTTTAATTAAAAATTAATTTAATTTAAAAGTGAATTTTTGATCTCTTAAGCCTAAAGAAACCCTACGCCCTTTTTTCTTTCTTTAAGGAGTGAACTGGAAAGCTCAAGGATGCATTGAAATAATTTATATAAACTTAGCAGTGGTAAGGTAGCAAGTTTTAAAATTAGGCACTTCTATTGCTTCCAAAATCTTAAAGCCATAATCAGGGGTTTGTGTTTGAAATGGGCTTTGAAGAATTGCATTTTAACGATTGTAGTAATAATTTGCAGAGCCCTAATATGTCTCCTTTGGATGTGCTTTTGATTCACTACTTGAAGAACCAGGTCACTAAAGAAAAAACTTCCCATAAAACCTGGGATACTTGATATTGAAACTGCATATGTGCAGATTTGTCTTTAAATGAAAACAAGCTTGTTTTTAAAAACAGAATCCCATACTTTCCTTTCTGTGTGAAGGGAAGGATGAGTATATATGTGTGAAATGCAGAAGAAACCCAGTGATACTTCTACAATCACTAGCTGACCTCTTTAAGCTGAAGACTTGATTCAAATTTTGGCTAAAAGTTGTTGGCTGGGATATTTTCTTCCAAGTTTCAGCATAAATTCCTGAGTTTCTGAGCAAATCTGCACCATGATGGGGTACAGTAATGTGGTAGCTGAATTTAGCCTTGGAGCTGTACCTGGGCTGCCTGCTCTGAGAAGGGAGACACTGATCCTGTGCACTGAGGACATCAGAAAAGTTGTCACATTTTCAGTGCTTGTGGTATCCATGTCTAGACTAAGCCTTTTCTAAGTCTAGACTGAAGTTTTTTTTTCCCTGGAAAAGACTTAGTGCCACTTTCCCTCTTTGCCACAGAATTTGAATGGAGGTAGTTGTTTTCTAAATAAACACACACAAATTGTTGCTTCTTTTCTTTTAACAAAAGTTCTTTCTAGCATAGACCTTTGGCTGGGGAACTCCAGTGTTCCAGTGAGACTTGCTGGAATGTTCTGTGTGAAGAAGTGTGTTCTGTATCCCCCATCATCTGTTACCTCAAGTAACCATTGCTCAGGACTTGTTTGCCCACAGGATCAGACTGTGGTGTTTACATGGCTCGTGACTGGTTTCAGGCCAGTTGCTCAGAGCAGCTCAATCTTTCCTGGGCCTTGCCCCTTTATCAGTGCTGAGGTGATTAACTTCACTTTTAGACTGCTGGCAGGAGCACACTTCCAGCTTTGACCTGGTAATCTTCTCAAATCCTGTCTCCAGACCCTCCTATTAGGGGCTGAGGAAAGAAGGACCCTGAGTGTAAGAGGGTTGATCTGCTGGAGGTTCTCCAATCCCACATGCATGGATGTAATAGATTCCCACTAAACAGGGTTTTTTAAAAATCTGCTCTTTATAGGGTCAACCTGCCCTGCTGGTTTCTTAAACTGTCTTCCCCCATGAGTGACCTTTTCTTTCCAAGCAAAATCACTTTTTTTCCCAAGTGCTTCTAAGTAGCTCCCATGAACTGAGACTGGAAACAGCTTCTCATCCCAGAGTTGAACTTATTTTGAGTGACTTCATGGCAAAATTAAAATGGCAACCCTGCAAGAACTGAAGACTCTTGATTACCCCAGAACTGAACCAGAGGTCTTTGGATGCTACAGACAGCTACTGGTTTAAATCATATTGACACATTGCACGTCATCCAAAAAGTGGTGTTTTGTAAAGGCAAAGGTAGATAATTGAAAACTGAAGTGATGCATTTTTGATTCTTCTCTGTACATATTATCTTTCCTCACAGCCTTGTAACACCGACAACACAGGATAAGAGAGTAATCTTTGGCTTTGAACTATTTAAAACCTTATGGTTCAGTTACCAGCTGCATAGCTGTTCCTTGTTTCCCCACTGCCAGGAATTGCACTCTGCCCTTGGAAAACATAGCATGGATTTTTTGGTCTCAATTTTTTTGCTGTAAGGTGTGAATATCCTCTTTGATGTCATTAAGGCACCTCTCTTGTACTGCAGCTTGTAGGAAACTCACGTGTTCTGGGTCAACATCTGAACCATCGAGACACTCAATCACTTCTTGAGGTTCTCTTAAATGTTATTTTTGATTCTGCCAGTGCTTATTTTACTGCAAATTCAGATGTCACCAAACTTGACCAGGAAGAACTATTTTCAAGGAGAGAAGGGGCAGTTTAGTTAAACCCTTGCACTAGGTGATGCCTTTGGTTAGGAAGTAGAATGTCAAATGGGATTCACAGCTTCAGTACCATCTACTAGAGAAGCTTCATGTGTTGTCTTTGTGGGTTAAGCTTTCTTTTGTTTAATGTTCCATCAGGCCTGGGAATAAACACTTGAGTTTGTTTCAGGGTAAGGAGGAAATCTGAGGACCTCACGAGTTTCATGAATATAGGGGAAAAAGTGACTTGCTGCTTTTGGCACCCTTGACTTTACCTTTTAGGGTGATGTGTGCTGGGACTTGAGTATCTATCTTGTATTGCCTGGTTACATAAAAATTAATCTGCCTGGAGGTTAAATATGCAGGTCTGTCTGTTGCAAGAGATATTATGTTAGGCTTAAAGCATCCCTTGTGACTCTGTCCTTGGAGATACTCAAAACCTGACTGGGCACGGTCCTGAATAACCTGTTTTAGCTGACTCTGCTTTGAGCAGTGGGATCAACCTAGGCAATCTCCAGAGGTCTTTTCCAACCTTAATTATTCTGTGGTTCTGTGACTCACAATTTCTTAGTTTGACCTACTCCTCAAGCGAGAGTTTTAAACAGTATGGATTGGTGTAATTCCCTAATCAACAGCCAAATCAAGTTTCCTAACCAAGAAGAGAGAAGGAAACATGGATGCCTTTCCCCCAGAAATGATCTCTTTTTCTGCAGCCAAATACTGATGAAAGCTAATGGTGTGGCAGGCCTCCAGCTTAATCCTGTCAGGGTCACCTTAGTACTGACTCCATTTGAGTGGAGCCTAGTTGGGACAGACTAGTTTTTGTTTGCATGGACATGGGCTGTTTTTCCATGAATGGGTTGTAACTACTTGTGTTCAGTGAAGGAAGCCAGGAGAGGAGTGTGCTGGAAGTTTCTCTGTGCTCCATTCTGTCTGTAGGAAAGACTGCTGAAAAGAGTGAGCCATCCAGCCTGGTCATTCCAGTCACACAGAGTGAAAGCTGCTCTTGTTCACTTTGGGTGGTCATTTGTGTGTCTGTGGACATCACACCCAACACTTGTCAGGCTGACCCAGGGTAGGATTGAAATAGATGTGGGCACAGATTGTGTGTGATGTTCAGTTGTTATGTGAAAGTCAAACTCACCTTTAGTAATGGGTTGAGTTTGTTTGCAGGTGTTTTGCATCCACACCTGCCTTGCTGCAGGTGGTTGTTGCAGTGTTGTCAGCTTCTCCCACACATTCCCTACGTGGCTTTGAATTCTTCCAGGAAAAGCAGCCTTTAATAGCAAGGTACCTATTTTGTTGCCCATTTCATTAGGTGTTACCTTGCTCTAAATTTACTTAGGTAAGCTCATGTTAATGTGGCATGTGGTATAACTAATAAATAGCTCTGTGCTAGAAGTGAACTGCCTTGTCCTCTGGAGTGGAGGAATGTGGGAATCTCGTGCTTAGATCCAGCCACACACAGTCAGTAAGTGCTGGGTGAGCCCATGGAGAAGTGTGTGGGTACCACAGATGTTCTCCCCAGTGTGTCCTGTGAGTTACTGGGATATCAGAATGTTGAGTAACCTCAGGGTTGCTCCCTGCAGTCTATAGTGAGATGAGCTCTGAGACCCTCCATGCAATACCCTGGCAGGGTGTTCTCTCCAAAACCAGCCAGTGTGATGGGTGTAGGGGCACGTGGAAGCCCTGGAACAGGTAGCAGCCCAAGCTACAGGAGGGAGCACCTCCTGTATCCAGTGAACAATGCTGTATTATGCTTGTCAAGGACAGAGTTTCACATTTCATTACAGCTGGATACTGTAAACTTGCTGCTTTGTTCTGTTTCTCTAAGATACTGCTGCATCTCAATGTATGGCTGTTTATAAACGTGCCAGCAACCTTGGACTGAAGTCAGACATGTCTAAATACTGATCTTTCTGTTAAACTTGAGACCCTGCTGATCTGCTTAGTGGCTGTATTACTGTCAGATCTAAGGAGTTAGCCAGGGGACTAATGAAAGTGAAGTCACTGTTCCATAGCATATGTGGAAAAGGGAAAACCAAGCTTGTTCAAGATCAGATTAGAGCAATGCTGAATCAACCACGCTGTTGGGGTATTTTAGATATTTCTAAAAGCAATTCAAAGACACAAAATAATTTTTCTTCTTTTGAGATAATGGACTCCTGGGCAGCATATAATATGTGCTTGGAGCACTTAGAACTGTACTTATCTCTTAAATTCTCTTATGTAATTTGGTGAAGTGATTATACCCACATAGCTTGTAGTCATCTTGCATTCCTTTATTAGCTGCGGGGACACAGATGTGGCATAAATTGCCCGAAGTATTTCTTTGCATAGCATAGCTATGCCTTTGAGGGAAAACAACATTCAAATTTCATTTTCCAAAGTAAACAGCATGCAGGAGCATACCAGCAGCTTTTAGTAAGCTGTTCTACCAAAAGCACAGTTTTCTTGAAACTGTATGAACAGCCTTTCCAAACAACACTGTTATCAATGCTGTTTCTGGCAGCTCTGTGCACACAGGCAGAATTCTGGAAGTCTCTTGCCACCTTCAGCTTTCAAGGCTGTAATTCTTTTAAAACAGAGGAAAAAGCAAAGTTTCATCCATCCTGTCAAGGAAACGGAGTTTCAAATGACAGGGTCACCTCCCTCACACTTCTTCTCACCCCACAGAGCCCTTGTCAGAGGACAGAGGGTTACAGAAATGGCTACAGTATCAGCTGCTTTCACAGAAAGTCATCTTCATGCAGCTAAAGGCCTTGAACCCAATAATTTTGCACAGCCTTCAATGAGCCTTCAATAAAGCTGTTTTGCTTTGCATACGTGTTTGCAGTCGTGGTTAGGAGCATGTGATTCTGGCTTGGCACATCAACTGTGCACTACTGCCATGTCTACATCTACACAGTAACAGCAAAGCCCTGGACTAGTTTGGAGGCAAATCCTAGCATGTGGTCTGTTTCTTTTCAGTCTCAGAAAATTGTATTCTCTTAATAAACTGAGTGATTGCCTTGGGCTGTTCTTGTTGGAGAGTGCTCTAGAACCCCACTGCTCTGATCTCAAACACTGAGTTGCAGGACGAAAGCCAGCATGTTTTTGTGCCCCTCCTGGGGATGTTCTACTCTATTACATTGATGTGAGTGGGTCAGGAAGTAGAGGAGACTGGAAGGGCTGATCACAAGTTCTGACCACAGCATGTGGGAATCTTCCTTGTGAAGCTCCACCAGTTTCCTGGCCCATGGCATTGCTATTGCATCTCTTTTCTGAAAAGACTGCTGCATCCAAATGCTATGGTGGTTTCTTTCACAAAAAGTACTAAATTGTCTTCAGAAGGGGAAGAGAACCTAGTTTTGAGGGAAAAGGGTTCCTGTTCCTGCTCTTTAAGGAGATCAGGAGTGTATTGCTCTGCCTGTGAGACCAACTCTACCTTTACACTGTTATTCTGTAGAAAGAACTAGAATTTATAGGATACACATGAAATTAAATTCAATAGTGTGAGACAATCTCATGTCCTTTCACTTGGAAATGACCAAGAAAGGAGACAGAGTGATCCCTGTGATCAATGAGTACATTAAAATGTATGCTAATTATGGATTGTAGAGGTGGAAGAGGCTAAAGCAATCCCAGAATGGGCAGGAGAGGGATGTGCTATACACCCTATTGTGCCATTCTCTTCTGAGAGCTCATCTGGTCAAATATACTGTACAGCTATAATTCTTCTTAAGATCACACAACCTTCCCACCTTTCAAACTCCTAAACTCCCACCCCATACCCAACAATATGCAGTTTTTTCTCAGGAAGCCTAGGAAAAGAAAGCCTGTCTTAGACCAAGAGAGCTTGATTTGACCTTAGCATAATGAAGATCAAGGGGGGATGTGGCATTGTCTATAAATATATGTGGGAAGGGAGGGAAAGCTAATGCATAGGTCAGCATCATCACAGGAACAGAGAGGTATAAACTTGGCCTGGAAATTAAAAGAAGGCTATTGATCATAAAAACAACTGGCTCAGGAAGAAATGTCTGAGTTGATAACAGGGATGGGACATAAAGCATTAATCATCTCAGTTGCCACAGTGTGATAAGGGTAGGAAATTGCCCATTTTTATCAGCATTAGATCCTTTTGTCTGCCTTTTGCTCTTCAAATGAGCATTTCCCTGTTATTCCCTATAGTTACAGAGCATAATGCAGAAGTTTGACTGCAAAAGGTGCGTGCCCAGCCTGTGGTGTCAGCTAGGGAAGGGAAATGAACTTGCATTATGACAATGCCCTTAAAAACACAATTTTACATTTGTTCAGCCAGGCAGTTGGACCAGATGATCACTGTGGGGCTCTTCCAGCTGAAATAGTCTGTTCTAGCCTAGCAAATAAACAGGAGTGTTACAGAAATGAAAGGTTAAAAGCAAGCATTGCTTATTACTTGTGGTCACTCCCAAGTATTTCAGGAACCAAATACTGAAGAGGTTTCTGGTTTGCCCCAGGGAACAAGAATTCTTTCCCTAGAGTTAGCCAGATATTTCGGGTCCATGGAAAAAACACTATTTGTGATAATTCCTAGGGTGTATGTATGGGAAATGACAGGGGAGTGGAGAATAAACATGGATTTTACTGGTAGCTCCCAATACAATAAGAAACAAATTCTTTACATTTCTCAGTCCTCAAATTGGAGAAAACGAAGCTTTCTTAATAGCAGCATTTGTTTCTGGTAGCATAAATTAATGGTAAATGTATAGATATTAAATTGTTTATTGCCAGTGAGCAGCTAGAGGGAGGGTAGTTTTCAGATGATGAGGACCCCAGGTTGCTGTGTGCAGTTAATGCTCTCCAGGAGCACTGTGTGGATTTCCAGGAAAGCAGCTGCTGTCGTGCTGTGGTTCTGCCACCACTCTTGGTCATTCCCAGTTTACAGAGCTGTGCTCTGCTACCAGTCCATTCTGGCTGAGCCTGAAAGCAGAAGTTGAATGAAATTAAAGAAAGTACTTTTAATTTCGGTATTTTTCTTTTCCAGATAACCAGCAGCAGCCTGTTGGTATTGCCACTGAGAAAGTCACAAGTGGCCTGCAGTCTCTTGTGCTCCTCCTTGCTGCATTAAAAGCATTTTGGAAAAGGGTCATTCTGGCTGGTGCTCAAATACAGGACGTTATGGAATGAGAGATTATGGAAATGACACAGTTTGAGTCCAAGGTCTAGAACTGAATCATCTGCCAGTGGAAATGCTGGGCTGCCCTATGGGACAGATCCTGGCCTGTGAGCAGCACGGCAGCAAAGCAGTGCCTCAAACCACACTGGGCAGAAGTTGTTTCACAGTGCAGTCTGTGAGCATGGAGAGCTTTGCCTCTTAGGGAGCTGCACACAGATGTCTTGCAGATGGCTTTTTGTCTTGCATGAAAAGTGGTTGTAGGTCCCTTGGTGAGGGCTCTCAGACCCTCATTAAGCAAAGGCAATGCTCATACCCCCTCACAGGGCTGCTTTCTCTGCCAGATATCCTCAGTTGAACCTTCCAGGTATCTGCCTCAGACCCCCAGATATCCTTGCAGAGGAATGGCCTTTATCCAAAGGAGGATGGAATTAAAAAGAACAGCCCTTGAGGATGAAAGGCAAAGAGAGAGCTTTTATGTGTCCTCGCTACTAGGAACAAATTCTGCTGATGGCATCCTTACACTTAGGTTGAATTTAACCTCTGACTAATTCGTACCAAGTCTTTTCATGTCCCCACCAGTGCAGCTGTATGTGAGGAGACTGGTAATGTCTGCCTCTGGAAGTGATGACTGCCATCTTATCCCAGGAGCTGCCTGCCAAAGCCTGGGGGAGAGGAGAGTAAATCACAGAACCACCTCCACCTCTTTCCCCTAACTGATTTCCTAACAGATTTTCATTTGCTCCAGGCTCTGAGCTTGGCATGGTCTCTGCTGAGAGAGGCATCCTGTGGGTTCCACGGCTGCAGGGTAATCACTATCTGGGCAATTGAAACTGCTCAGTGTTTACTGAGAGTCAAATGTCCAGCCAAGTGGGGAAGGTGCTGCCTGGTTACTATTTATAACCTATGTAACAATATGTGCAATTGGTATTATCTGATATCCAGAGCTGAAAGCTTGATGTGAGTTTTGGTTTTGCCATTCCCTACCTACTGGTTGGATTACTTATCAAGATTCTGGTGTATTTTGTAGCATGAGAAAATGTAACCACTTTATTCTGTCTGTTTGTCAAGGTTGAGCCAAAACATTGAACTGGTTATTTGCTTACAATACATTCCTGTCTGCTGGTAAAAGCTTTCCTTGTACCTATGAGGAAAATGAATGATGGGGAAGCATCAGACACACCAGATTGTGTAACAGAGACAAGCTTTCATTAAGTTGCTAGATTTGATCAGTTGTCATTTGATGGTCTCACAGTCTGTTAGTTGCTAAGGGTTGGATTTTGCTTTGCTTTTTAAAATTGTTATCCTTACTGAGGATTGTGGAGCATGCCAGAGTGCAAAGGGTTGGTATTCCTGTCTTGGAAAGAGGAAGGATTTACGTGAGTAAATTTATTGAGGGTTAATACTAAACTAGGTTTAAGATACTCTCAAGAACTCCAAAATGTAAGTGCAGTAAGAGTATTTTGAGGAAAGGATAGGATAAAGACTTTTTTTCCCTCTGAAAATAAAGTCAGGTCTATAGGAATGCAGCCTAGGAGTGGTTATAGAGGAAGTTCATGGGATGTGTGGAATAGACCTCAACCAAATGATCTGATTTATGAAATAAAATTTATAGGATTATTGTGTGGGTGTGTCTTCTTCCTGTGACAAATTGGGATTTAGCATTTTGTCTACTGAACATGTTCAGTATCTCTCCTGTTATCTAGAAGCCCTCATGCCTTTAGAGTGTAATAAATAAGTTTTACTGTAAAAATGAGGTGTAACTCCATAGTGAATGTGACAAAAAAGATAAGCCATGATGGAAAGTAGTCTCCTCCTGGTTCCTTTCAAATGCTGCTTGGTGCCCTGTTGAGACTCTGCTCAGTCAGTAGTGCTCTTGCTGAGGTGTGTAATTCTCCGCCTCGGCAAAACAAAATGAAATTGCTTAATTGTACATTATGGTCTAATCTAGTGATGTGTGTGGGAGGACAGTACATGGCTGTGGAGCCTGAAGAAACAGCCTGATCTAACCTAGATGGAGTTTGTTGTTGTTGCCATTTCTGATTTTAGATGTACACACAGGCTGCAGAGCGCATATATTCGTGCATAACTTGGAAGGAGAAGGCAAGGCTGGGGTGGTGGTTTGAGTTACAGGAGCAGGGTACACCCATGAGTGGTTATGAACACACTGTGGGGTTTTCTTTGGCGGCAGTGAGGGTGTCTGGCTGCTCTGGGGGAGCTTAGGTCTCACTGAGCACATCTGGGCTGGGGACAGGGCAGAGTGGAGCATCAAATAGCTGGGATGTGGAGTGACAGGTTACCAGCGACCTCATCTGCAGGTGAGTCTCTGAGATGCTGTTCCTGGCTGGACTTTTCTTGTTAAGGGAAAGGAGGTCTGGGTTTAAGGTCCAGTTTCTTTGGTTTTTTTTTCAATTCTGCATGTATATTCTATGTGGTAATTATATAGGCTAACATTGCACCCATGGGTTATAGCATGATCCCAACCCTTCCTGAACTTGTCCTAGAATGAAGTTTGGGATTTGTTTTGTTTTTAAAGTTCAGCAGTCTCTAAATGAAGTGGTTTGTGGGTTGGAGAAATCTTTATAGCTCTTTTATTCAAATGTCTATTTACGTAGATTTCTTGGCTCCCAAAAGAGTCTTGCAAGATGTGTATAGGAAAGAAGATTCCAAAATTTTGAACTTCCTCTGCTTTCTGTAATCAGTTTTCCTCCACAGAAAATGGTTATACATCCACTAAATGATCTGTAGTCTGTTTGAACTGCTCTGTGCAGGGGATTTGTGATGCCATTCCTAGCTGACTATGTAAGAATGGTGAAATTAGGAATCTTCTAATCCTGTTTTCTAACTCCCTTGTCCTCCACCACTTCCTTTCAGGAAGTGCCTGCCTCTTTTCCACACCCATTGCAGCTGAGAGTTGGAAGCAGCACAAGTAAAACTTGCTTTCCATGTTCATTTTTTACTGTCTGTAACTGGAATATTTGTTTTGCGAGAGTCTGGATTTGCCAAACCACGGAGGGGTGAGCCTTGGAGTTAAAAGTCTAGGCATCTCTCAGCTGAGATTAAAATACATGCTGGCACAAATGACCAGTCTTTGGGTTTGCTTCTGAGAGGCTAAGTGTTTCTCTTAATGACTGACCCAAATGAAGGTGGCTTTGGTAAATTCAGCCTCGTGACTCTAAGTAATGAGAAGTAATCTTTGACCTATGTAAGGGGGAATCACCGAGTCAATGAGGTTGGAAAAGACCTCTCAGATCACTGAGTCCAACCTATGACCAAACACCACCAGGTCAACCAGCCCACAGCACTCAGTGCCACCTCTGGTCTACCTTAAACACCTCCAGGGATGGTGACTCCAGCAGCTCCCTGGGTAGGCTGTTCCAGTGCCTGACCACCCTTTCATTGAAGAAATTCCTCCTCATGTCCAGTCTGAACCTCCCCTGGCACAGCTTAAGACTGTCTTCTTGTCCTGTCACTTGTTCCCTGGGAGAAGAGGCTGAGCCCAGCTGGCTGCAGCCTCCTCTCAGGTGGTTGTAGAGAGTGATGAGGTCACTCCTGAGCTTCCTCTTCTCCAGGCTGAAGAACCCCAGCTCCCTCAACTGTTCCTCACAGGACTTGTGCTTCAGACCCTTCACTGGCTTTGTTCCCTTCCCTGGACAATTAGGTAATGAAAGGGAGAACTGAAGCACATTAAGTGGAGACAAGTGCCCACAACAGAAAGCAAGCACATACTGCAGAAGGTGATACAGCTTTTCATTTTTCACATCTCTGAACCACTTTACGTGCTCAATAAAGAATGGTAACTTTTATCCTCTTGTCACTTGCAGATCCTATGGTTCTATCTGTCTCTTTGTTCCTGTTTATTATCTTTTCTCCTCTGTGATACTTTTGGGATCATTGCAGTCTGTGTTTAGTACTAGGTTCTGGCAGATAGAAGCTTTCACTTACATAAATTTTTGCAAATGTGTTCCTGTGAATTTCATTAGAGAATTTCTTTTATGAGATTTTTTTTTTTCCCAAAATACAAATACAGGCTCTATTTGTGTTCTCCCTGTGCCATGGAATGGTTTGGGGTGATCAGTGCACTGGCAGAATCTGGAGACCTCAGAGGACTTGGCTCACTGGGCTGCAGAGGTCGTTAAAGTGTGTTTGTAGCCTCCAGTCTTCGTTCTGCTCAGAATTTCTAATTGGGGCAGAACAGTGTTCTTGTTCTCTAATGTTCAGTAAAGCTTTTCTCAAAAAAGCTGATGATTCCGGTGTTTCTTGTGGCATACACAGCATGTTGGCTTGGAAAAATGGATGGGTCCATGTCCTATATGGTGCCAAAAGCTGATATATCTTGCTGTGCTAAGGCAACAAATTTGTTTTATCCCCATTTGAAGTCATAGAAATAAAGTTTTGTTGAAGTGTCATTCTGGTAATTTTAGGAGTTTTTGTTTTGTTTTTTAAATAGGCACTTTCCTCGATTTACTAGATAGTCTTTGCAGAGCTCTGGGGAAGTCCATCTTGTA
This sequence comes from Aleadryas rufinucha, assembly GCA_013397815.1. NCBI lineage: Eukaryota > Metazoa > Chordata > Aves > Passeriformes > Aleadryas > Aleadryas rufinucha. The sequence goes on along the minus strand of VZTH01017362.1, from coordinate 388,835 downwards.
AAACTGGGTGGGAACTAACTTTAGGACGGATTTCTATGTTGAAATTTAACATCAGGAACAGCTTCAAAGCACTTCAGACGAGGGAATGACATTCAACTTTGTTGCTCCATTACATGGTGGTGTGAGAATGACACCTATTCCCATGTCCTACTATTATTCCCTAACCATCCTATGAGGGGACACCTACCTCTTCCTTGGTATAATTTCGGGGTTTTTTTCTTCCAAGGGAAAGCGTTGATCTATTTCTTGGTCTTTCTTTGTTAGTGTTCATTCAGTGTAGGGACTGCTGTGATCAAAGAGTTGTGTATGGCAGCAGCAGCAAAGTGAGTTTTTTGAGTTCTCCTAGATGAAAGGTTGTATTTTGTAGGTCAAAAGCTTTCAGTAGTTGTGTTGTGGCATTGAAGAAATGGTTAGTAATAAGCAACGTACACATTTTCCTTCTGTACCATGATGTGAATTTGGGAACCAAAATATTCTCTGTGACTGCTTCTGTATTTGTATGTTTCCATGTTCTTGGATATAACTAGCATTTCTTCTCAAGTCAGTACTGGGCTGAGTTTTTCTTGACATGAGAATTCCATGAACTGTTTGTGTATGTGCTAAGAGCACGTTCTTGTATTTGCAGCCAAGTTCATAATTGGGTTCTCTTTCTCCCACTTTTGGCTTAGCTTGGGAGGGAGGGTAGGCAGGAAGGAGGTGGAGACCCAAAAGCCTCTGCCCCATGTGGTGGGCAGAAGTGCACCAAATCAAGTTTAATAAGTTGATTAAAACACAGTTCTTTGACAGCTTATTTGCTTGAGTCTTGAATGTTATGAACGGGAACAGATCTAAATACCATCTTCAAATACACCGTGGACAGTGCTGACGTGCCCCTTTTCCATCTGGTGTGCAAGGGAAGCTGCAAACAATGGCAACCACGCCTTTGTCCTCCTGCTTTCCCCTTCTTGGTCTGCATAATATGGAGCTAAAATAGTTGCCAGTTTTGGCTTTAGCTTTTCTTGTCAAAATTGTCCTCTTTTTGCCATCTGTTCCCCAGTCTTACCACTGCCCTAAAGCTGTACTTTTTGATACCTGCGATCACTTAGAAAGTCAAGAACATATTGTAGAAAATCCATTTCTTCCTTTTTAGCTAAAAGTAAAAGAAATTAAATCCTGGAAATGAAAACAGAGCTTTTTCATTTGTCGGAATAAAGATTTTTTTTGCGTGGCTTCCTAAAGAAGGGAAGCTTATGGGATTGAGCCATTTGTTCATCTGCTTTTCAGTTCATCCTTAATAACTTTTGAACAATTTCATTCAGTTTCAACAAGGAATAAGAGTCTCAAAGGTAATTGGTTTCCTACAAGAAAACAGGAGGCTGGGTGGAGGAGAGAGACAAAAATAGGTGTCCCCACTGTCTGCAGCACAAGCTTAACTATAATCTGTGCTTAGGCTTTTGCTAGCCAAGTTGCAAGTGGGGCTGGCTGGGTGCTGCAGTAATCTCGGAGTTTCCAGAGCGTGTTGTTGAGTCTTGCTTAGGCAGAAGCTGCAGAAGGGGCCATGAAAGGGAGGCAAGGGCATAGGGAATGTTGCTGGAGAGTAGTTTTATGATCATGGACCAGTCTCCTTTCAGATTCCATACTCTATCACCGCTTCTTCTTGATGTCTGACTTCTCAGAGATTTGTCTGTCAAGGGTGCATCTGTGGTGTTTGCCTGGCTGGGAAATAACTCAAATATAAGAAAGCATTTACATTGTGCTCAGAGAAAGTCAGCGTTCTGAAGTGCAGCTGGGCAGTTACTCTGGCACGTGTTTTATTCACTCCTGGTTTAGGCTGGAGAGAACAAGCTGTGAATGTAGATGGAATTAACTCACTAATTTCTGATGGGAAAAAAGACATTGCTGAAAAATACATTCCTGTAGTATTTTATCTTTTTCCCCGGGCTCAAGTCATTGCTTGAATGAACATTTTTAACAAAATTAGGATGGAAATGTAAAGGAGGGTGGTGACTCCTATGATGGGGGTTTATTTGCCTGAAATCTATAAGCCCTGCATTTGCAACACTTGCTGCAGAGCTTCAGTTTGTACAACCAAATTCATTATGTGTAGAATTTGCAAAATCTCTTCTTATCTCTTGCCTTTGGCAGAAGTAGGGCACTGGGCCTTCTTTCTCGTGTATGCATTTGATAAAATATTCATATTCCTGCATCTGTGGTGACTGTGGGAAGGAACCACCACCTGGAATTATTCACTGCCTGCATCTCTGTGTTTCTCATTGGTTTCTTTTGTCCTGGGTGAGTACTGGAGATCCTGAGGGTGCTTGGAGCCGTGAGTCAGTGACAACCTCCTGCTATTATTGTAAATAGCAACGTGAACACTGTTCTTGCATGCGTTTTTCCACGGGCTTTGTCTTCCTCGCCCAACGCAGCAGCCAAGGAATTCACAGAGCATCTGAGTCAGCAATCAGCTGCCTCGAGACAAAACATGCAGGATGCTGCAGGCTTGCAGAGCAGCCAGCAAGGCACACCAGTACCCTGGAAACCTGGCAAGTAATTCTTGCCTGCCCTTGCCTTCCTCCTGTAATTTCCATGTTCTCTGACGTGTTGCTCATGGGTTCCAAGGGCTCCTGTTCACATCAGGAATGCAGAGTTCTAGGGAGTGACCTAACGTGGTGACTGAAGCCTGGGTGTTTCACCTGCGGGCATAACTGATTTCCCAGGCTGTGTGAAATGGATGTTGGCAGAGCTGATGTGCTGAGGTGCCCCTCGGAATGTGCTGCCTCAAATGATCTGCTTTCTGCAGGTTTGGCTCCTGGCTTGGCAAACCTCAGACACAGAGCAGTGAGTTCCTAGAGTGAAAGGAGAGGTTGGGTTTTAACTTTGGGGTCTTTGAGCAGTACAAAACCAATGCTGCTTCCCTTCCTTGGTGAAAAACTACAGGAGAAGCAGGAGTAAGAAATGATCCCTATGTTGTCCTTACATCTGGGTTTGTCAGTAGTGGAATGTGGACTTACAGACCTAAATTGGGACTCCACTTAATTTAGCTCATGTAATTTCTATTGCTTTTTCTGGAGAAGTCTCAGTCATCCAAAGCACTGGTGTCAAGTGAGTGTTTGGGTGGCACAGGGGGGGTGCAAGAGGTGGGGGGAACATTAGAGAAGATTATTCAGCTTGGAATGTTGTGCTGGTTAACAAGGCATATGACTTTAGCCTGTAGGTATTTTATTATGTTTGTATGACACAGACACACTGAAATTACTCCTTCGGAGTTAGAGGTGTTTTGTTGGAGTTCATGATAATATTCTTCTTGAGAACAAAAGAGGAGACACAGGCTTTCAGTTCCTGGTGGGGCCAGAAGAGAGGTGGAGAGGGACTTTTTACAAGGACATGAATGATAGGACAAGGGGGAATGGCTTCAAAGTGTTAGAGGGCAGGTTTAGATTGGATATTGGGAAGAAGTTCTTTACTGTGAGGGTGCTGAGACACTGGCACAGGCTGCCCAGAGAAGCTGTGGATGCCCCATCCCTGGAAGTGTTCAAGACCAGGTTAGATGGAGCTTTGAGCAACCTGGTTTAGTGGGAGATGTCCCTGCCCATGGCAGGGGTGCTGGAACTATGTGATCTTTAAGGTCCCTTCCAAACCAAATCATTTTAGGATTCTATGACTTAGGCCTCTGTAGTGGTGCAGTGGTTTCCCTGAGGTGCGAGCCTGGAGCACGTTTCCAACTTCACAACAGTGAAGTTAAGATGGAAAATAAGGAAAGCAGTTCTATCCTGCTTAGTGAGCTGTACTGATACGGACATGGACATCACCATCAGCCAGTTAGAAAAACAGCTTCATGGGTACTGAGTCCTCTAAGGCAGTTGTCCTAATACAGTTAGAATTGCATTCTGCACTATAACCCACTGTTGTAATTTGACTTCTGTAGGAACTTTTATTTTTAAAAACTGCCAGTTTGTGGCTGTATGGAAAGTTTTCCAGGTCTCCTTTGCTGTTTCTAAACATAAACAATAAATACCATGTTAGGCTGAAAAGCAGGAGTGCCCAAATAAACTACTGCAGAGCTGTCATATGGGAGGGGAAGAGACATGAGCTGTAATGTTTGACTTGGCTTCCTGTCTGCTGGAAGCAGGAAAAGAGCTGGTGAGAATCTAAAAACTTTTATCCAAGTCCACATATTTCCCTTTTTACCTTAATACCCCTTGCAAAAAAAACAAAGGGCAAAAAGCACCTTGGAAGTGCTTTCACTTCCATAGTTTGTGCATGTTCCCATGCTGCCTTCGTAGCTGAAGGCAAACAGACTATTCTTTCTTAGAGACCAGAGTAATCTAGTGTATGTACTTAGTATTATGTATAAAAGAAAGAAAAAGGTTTATTATATATAACAGAGAGAGAGAGAGAGGAAGAGAGGATATCTATTCTTTAAACAAAATCTCTAATTGTGATGGAAACAATTAATTCTGTATGTCTCCAGCCTGCTTCTGAAGGATCCCAGAAAGGAATAGCAGAGCTCGTGATAGCAGATCTGCCCCAGCAGATTAAAGTAGACCCCAGCTACCACCTGAAATTTTGTATGGACCTGCATATCAAAAGAAGTTGAAAACCACAGAAGAGAGGAATTAGTATGGGAATCTTGGAAGGATCATGTACCAGCCCCATTTCACTCTTAGGCTGCTCACTTACTGACAAAAATATGTGTATAGACTTTAGCTAAGGGAAATGTTTATGCTGCTTGATGCAACACAGAGAGGCTTCTTTTTTCAGTCTTGACATATTTCCTAAGAAATTGATTGCTATTAGCAGGTTTGACTTATTTTTAAGATTACAGTGACCATCACTGTGCAAAAACCAGTCTTGGCAAGGGCTCTGTATCAGCTTGTGCTATGCCATCCTCTCTCATCTTTATTTATCATGACTAAAGACACATCTTTTTAGAATGAAGGAACCAAAGCTTGTTTTACTGATGGAGTACCAACTCGTGAAGTACTTAGTGGCAGTAGTGTTTTTAAGACCAGCCCATACCCATTGCTGTGGTGTTCCACAGTAACTGCAACATAGCAGGTCTGCCTGTTTTGTTTTACAGCCTCTGCCCTCTCCCAGACATCGTGGAACATCTGCCTGTTTGCTTGTAACTTCTCTGCTCTTCATGCAGAATGAGTTTTGATAAAACTTCCACGGCACTGGCTCAGGTTAAAGTATTTTGTGATTTAACAGAGGTGTGAGATGTGCTGCTGTCTGCAGTGAGACTCAGTGAACTCTGCTTCAGTCAGCTTGGGCAGGAATCCTTGGGATATCAATCCGGGCTCTCAGTTCAGCAGGCTTAGACAAAATTTTGGAACGAAAAAGAAAGAGCAAGTTCAGTTACATTTTCTTCTTTTTATTTTACAGGTTAATAATGCTCGTAAGCCAGAGGTGAAAGTGGCTCAGCGGAGCAGCATCAGGAAATCTGGCAGACTGGAAGAGCTCAGCTGCCCCCCCGGGCAGCTGCCGAGTGTGAAGCATGGAGGAGAGCAAGAACGAGAAGGTGAACCAGGCTCACGTTCTCTTTGACAGATTTGTCCAGGCTTCCACCTGCAAGGGGACTCTGAAGGCTTTCCAGGAGCTCTGTGACTACCTAGAGCTAAAGCCCAAGGACTATCGTTCCTTCTATCACAAACTCAAGTCCAAGCTCAATTACTGGAAAGCCAAAGCCTTGTGGGCCAAATTGGATAAAAGAGGCAGCCACAAGGACTACAAGAAGGGGAAAGCGTGCGCCAACACGAAGGTAAGAGGTTCAGCCACCATGGTCCAGGCAGCTATTACCCAATCTCTCTGGAATACACAGTATGGATGTAGAAGGATGTTGCCTGGTGTCACTATAAGCCCAGGGAGGTTTCAGCAATGTTCTCCCAATTTTAGCGTTTGATCTGCAGTCAGAAATTCCTTTTGTCGCCACCAGCTTTGACTGCCCACCTGAATTGTTTGTGTTTTATTCAGGAGAAGCAGCCAGCAAGTTTTTACATTGTGAGTTGTTGTGGCATCAGTCCTATAGATGGCTTGGAAAATCTTAATTGGTGTAAACCTTTAATCTTGGTTGACTTTCTTTTGCATTTTGACAGAAACAGGAATGTGTGCTGTTGGAGTCTAGGATACAAAATGTGCATGTTTGGAAATTTCCAGTTTCAATTTGAAAATTCTCGTGACTCTCTCAAGAAAACTGAACTTTTCAATTGGGAAATTTGGGAATTTCCCAATTGAAATTGAAATTTCAATTTCCCAATTTGGGAAAACAGACTGTTTCCCATTATTTAGAAAGTGATCATTTTTATTCTAAGTTCAAAGAAAAAAAAACATGCTGTGGAAACTCATACCAATTCTTTTTAAAAGATTGGTATGTGTGGTATTTGCTGCAGGAATTCTTGCTTTTAGGCACGCACACAGAGCATTTTACTTTTATTTTTTTAACCTGAATTATTGTGAGCTGGCATTTAGGTGCTGCACCCCCTTGGACAGTGCAGTTTGAAAGCAGTTCTGTATATCATTGATTGATATGTGACTAGAATAGGTTGGTTTTGTAAATAATCAAGCACTCTTCTTTTTTCAAAAAAGGCAAATAGTGCAGAATTGGATAAAATTAGAACAGGATTCTGTCTTCCTTCATCGAGGACAATAGATGCTGCTCTTTCTCTTGATTAGTCACCTTTTGAGAGAAGGAAATCCTTTAATTGGAGGAATTAATGATTAATTCCTCAGTATAGAATTGAGGGAGAAATAATATCTTGTTTACAGAATGTCATTTCAGATCTGTGGACTTAAATTTTTCCCCAATTAGATACTATAAGTATGTAGTATCTTACTAGATAAGTACTAGTTTCTTAATTGTTTATCTTGTTTCACTTTCCAGTGGCCATTTTCATATGGATGGAGGCATTTATAGGAAATTACTATAGTAACACTTGGTCAGCTGAAAATCAAACAATTGGGCACTGTTGGTAGTCACAGTGGGTAGTAGCTTCAACACCCCAAAAATCCAACCACTGTTAAGGTTGATATTTTTCAGGCAACACAAGAAAAAAAGAATTTACAGGAAGATAAATGTAGTAAGTTTTGTGGATACTTAGGAATAAGCCTTCCAAGCACTATGAGCATCATGGAGAAAAATTCTGAATTTTCTGCAAAATTGATTGCCCTGTGCATTCATTAGATTCAGGAATTGCTCTTATTCTGAATGAAACATAATGGGTTGAAGTGAATTAGGTGTTTAAGGCTGTGAAATAAAAATAGGTGGTTTATGCTTTTATGAGAAAGAGATGGAGGGAGCAAGATGTAGAGGTCTTTTAATTTATTTGAATAATAGACTGTAAGAGTAATTTTGCATCTAGGCTCTGACTGGATTTGTTAACACTGTGGAAAAGGTTGCTTCAGTGATAGAGATGAAACATTAAGGAAGAGATTTAATGGGAGGATGAGTGGATAGTGCTTGATTGTGAGAGCATATGAAAAACCAGATGTGAGTGGAGGGTGATATCCAGCTATGAAAGGCATTCAGAAAATCGAGTGTGACGTTTATCTCGAAGGGAAGTGGCGAGCTGAGTTTTAGAAGGACATTTGAGCTCCATTTGGTTGTGTTGGGCTTGAATTAACATCTAGGCAGCCACAAGGAAGTGTCAGAAAGGTAGAGATTTTTGCTTGGCCAAAAAGCAGCCAAATCTTGAGTTGGAGAAGTTCTGAGTTGACAGCTCTGACAAAGCTGATTGAATGAGGTGATGCAAAGACAGTTTCTAGAGGAAGATCACACGTGAGATCATGAGTGAAGCCTCTGGGAAGTTGGCAGTGAGAGAAATGAGAGTCCTTCAGATGGTGCTCTGAAAGAATAGCTGGAGACCCAGAGGAGTAGTGAGACTTAAAAGTCACTAGAAAAGGGTGTGCTTTGAATAAATACATGTAACCAAGTGTCTTTAAAACATCTCCTCAAGTACAGTTGTAAAGTGGATAAAAGGAGTGACGCAGCCTGGGAGTGATGTTTGACTGAAGAGGTTGCTAGGGATTTTGTGTCATCCAAAAGCTTAACCTATTTTGTACACCAAAGTCAAGTTAAAGTCAAGTTAAAATGAAATTGGAGAACTGGGATCAAGAGAGTGGTTGTAGAAGTAGCATGTGGTGAGGTGATGGTGAGATAAACAGGCTCATGAGGTTGTGTGTGACTGTCCCTCACTGAATGATGAGAGAGAAACCTCAGAAATTGCTGGTGTTGGTGTGAAGGACCACAGTGATGGGAGTGGGCAATGACTGCAGTGGACATATTTTGAACTAAATTTCACTATGTATTCCTCTTACCTTTTTATATATGTTTCTCTTAATTTTTTTGTTTCCTATCCTAATGATATCTGCCATTACATGTTTAAATGTAGTTCCTAAGAGATAATAATAACTGTTCGAAGCAGAGGCCTTTTGAGAACTGAGTCATGTCTGGTTTGATGTTTCCTAACTCACTTAGCTTTATATTCTTAATGTTTAATGTAATTTGCAAACTGCTGATTAAAAGGTACAGAAATTTAAGTGGGCACGTGGAGATGATAGAATTTAAAATAAAGATGAGGGTTTTATCCATGTCAGAACAGAAGTTGGTCATGTCTTTAGGAAGCCTGGCTTCTGTACACTTGAACAAAAACCTGTTCTGAAGTTTTCATGCTTTGTAGGATAGCTTTTAATTGCCCATTTAAAAATTGTTCAGGGATGAGGTGCCGTGCCTGGAGTTGGGCAGTTTGTGCACATGGCCAGCATCCAGGCTAACCAGAATTCAGATAATCAGAGTTCATGAAAGCAAGTTTTGGATGTGATGGGTTGTTCAAATATAAATAGTTACAAATGGTGCTCTCTCTTCATTGGTTATACAGAGAATACAGCATTTCAGTTTGCATTTAATGTTCCATTACCATGGTGTTGTTACTGGAAACTTAATATTATCTGCCTGAAAGATCTTGAGCAAGAAGTGTTTTTGAGGGGTGAGACAGCTTCAGTGCAGGGAATTGCAGCAATTGCTTGGAGTCATTAGGGGAAAGGGAACAAGGAATAACAGTAGCTGCCTTTATTTGGCAGTGCTTGGCATCTCATGGAGTCACTGCTGTCTGAGAGTACCAGAAGGTGGGTTTTTATGAGACATCTGAAACTGGAAGAAGCATTAGAGGTGGAAAAAATCTTTTCTATTTTTAATTGTGCTTAGAATTTATAACAACATAATTTAATGTTTTTGTGATGATGGTATTAAAAAAAAGGCAACTTCAACCATAAATTACTTACCTGAGTATTTTACATTCTGAACATCTAGAATATTAAACATAACCTAAATGCTTTTAATCACATCCTACTATGAGGACAGGGAGGAAGGATAGAGAGGGGAAAAAAACCTTTTAAGTTCCTGTGACAAAATTGTAGGCAACTAGTTTATAATTCCATGAAACCTGAGTTTGAATAGTCTGATTTTAGTACAATTCCTTTGCTGTTGTGTACTCCATCATAAATATTTTATATGTGGAAATCTATCAGAAAATGAAAGTCACCCAATTCAGTGTGTTCTTGTTGCTTATTGAAATCCAGGCTCTTTGAAGATTGTAGTTGTCAGCCAAGTAAAATTATTACCTGGATAAATATGATATGCTGAGCTAATTTTCTGAAAAGTTTTAAAAAAGAAAGATAAGGTGATGTTTGGGAGGTACACTTACCTACAAAGAAAGCAATATTAAATTGGAAGAATATAGTAGACCCTAACTGAGGATCCCTTATATCAGATTACAAGATGGACACCTGCTCAATATACAATTTTATTCAGGTATTTATTAGCTCAAAGGTTGGGCTTGCCTTTTGTTCCAAATGCTTTCAGGTTCCTGAAGCTACTAAAGCAGCAGTGGTGTTATTATTCCCTTCCCCTTCCTCTGGACTTGGATCTCTGCCCTCGGATTTATGTGACTTCTTATCTTATTCAATAGTCTTATGTGGAATTTGCATGTCACTAGCTATGTCATCACTGCTGTAACTCGTGCTGGTTTTCCATCATTCAGGCTTTACTTTTGCAGTTTCATGGTGCTTGCAGAGTTTATGCCCCAGTGAATAAGTGGTGAGAATGTGGTGATGCCTGAAGTGGCTACCTGGAAACAGAGACTGGACAGGAGTAAGGGAATAAAGGTGATATTTATTTGAAAGGCCTTCAAAGGTACACCCTGGGAGACCAGAGGCTGCTGCCAAAATGGACCCCCAGATGGACAGTGAGTCACGAGTTCTTCACACTTTTATAGGTTTGGTCCATTTGCATATCAGCATAAATTCGCCAATTAAAACTTTAGCTAATGATGTAAGTTCTCTAAGCTCAGCCCCCCTTCTCCAAGATGTTGGGTTACACATTTCTGGCCCAGGACAGCCTAGATGTCCTTGAACAGCAAACCTAGAGACTTTGTTATGTCTGTCTTAGCATGAGCAGCCTGTAAAAATTGTCAAATGGGGATGAGCATTGAACACAAAGTTTAGCTTTGGGATTGGCTGTTTATCAGAGCACTGGCTCGTGGTTAAATTTTGGCACACTTAAGAATTTCTCAAAGAGCTTTCTTATGCAGCCATAAGGATATATAAGGATTTGGAAAAGAATCACATGGCAGCAGCAGGCACCTATGTAGCAAGGTCTTTATTATTCCATATCTCTGGTGTACTCAGTGGAAATCAAAGTACAATAATGATATGACAAAATGGACTGTGTACTGTATTTATGTGACTGCACATACCAAACACTTTCTTTGTGGACCTCGGGTTCTATGGGTAAGAAGTGTCTACTGACTATCTTGGCTTTTTAATCTGAAATTATTTTGCTGTATCATTCTGTTCTAAGAAGGTACTTCAACACCAGACACGCACGTATTTTACATTCCCAAGTTGTTTATTAGCATCTGATGGTGTTTGTGAGTAGAGTGGAAAAAGATAAGAGGAGGTGAAAGACCTTTGATATGGCAAAGGTTGGGTTGCAGAAAATATTTGTCTGGTCACACAAAGTTTGTATTTCTGTGATGTTTACTTCCCTGAAGTCTCCTTTGCTGCAGTAGTAGAAGCACCAAAGCACCACCAAAGGCTGAGTTAGAGTGCTCTGACTTGGCTACTCCGTGTTATTCTAAACGATGGTGTTTATAAAAACATTAGTGTCTTGTGTTTATCTGCTGTAGCTGTTGCAATGCTACTGAAGATATTCTTAAGAAAGGCCAGCTCAGGGTTTGGAAGATGAGAGGTAAACTTGTGGTTGGTTGGGTTGGGGCTTTTTTTTGGTTTTTTTTTAGTTTTTTTTGGGTTTTTTTTTTAGTTGTTTTGTTTGTTTGTTTTTTGGAGATTTTTTTTTGGTTTTTGGGTTTTTTTAAGGAAAAAAGTGGCATATGGGATGAAGAAGCCTTCAGAAACATTGCTGTTCTCCAGGTACTTATATAGCTTGGAGAGTATGGCTTGGCAGCTCTTCTTAGAGCAAGGGTTGCAAGCACACGGTTTTACTTGCCTGCTTCCTCAGGCTTTTCACTGCTCTGGAATATACTTCATTTCCAGGTTGTGGCTGCTGCTTTAAGCATATCAATGGCAGAATTTGGCAGGTAGAAACAGAAAGACTGACCTGAAATTTCAGCTTATGGTTCAGACAAAGAGCACTTACTCCTAAGAGCCGTGGGATGCTTGGAAGCTGCAGAAACACCTATTTCCTCCAAGGACTGTCCAGTCACTGTGTGCTGGTTGTTTTGCAGTGTCTGATAATTGGGGCTGGACCCTGTGGCCTTCGTACAGCCATCGACCTGTCATTCCTGGGAGCCAAGGTGGTGGTCATAGAAAAGAGGGATGCCTTTTCCCGCAATAACGTGCTGCATTTGTGGCCGTTCACCATCCACGACTTGAGGGGCCTTGGCGCCAAAAAGTTCTACGGCAAATTCTGTGCAGGATCCATAGACCACATCAGTAAGTACAGCCCCTGCTGGACACAGCAGCACTTCCTGGGTTCTTCCTGGGGAGAAGGGGGTGAGGGTGTGGGGTAATGAAAATTCAGCCTACACCGGTCCCTGCTCTCAAGTTGTTATGGTGCTGATGCCTGAAGAGGCTACCTGGAAACAGAGAGTAGACAGAAATAAGGGAATAAAGGTGATATTTATTTGAGAGGCCTTCAAAGGTACACCCTGGGGAGCCCAGAGGCTGCTGCCAAAATGGAGCCCAAAATGGATGATGAGTCACGAGTTCTTCACCCTTTTATAGGTTTGGTCCATTTGCATATCAGCATAAATTTGCCATTTAAAACTTTAGCTACTGATGTACGTTCTCTAAGCTCACCCCACTTCTCAAGATGTTGGTTTTACACATTTTGGCCCCAGGATGGTCTGGGTGTCCTTGGAGAGCAAACCTAGAGAAGCTTTATTATGTCTACCCCAGCACGAGAGAGCAGCAGCAGCAGCAGGCTGTAAGACACTTCAGAGTTTTACAGCAAGCAATACAGAATTTGAAAAATATAAAAATATAAAAGCTAAAACTCAAGGCATCAATACAATCCAGCATTGCCTTTGCATCATTTGTTCTGGGCCAGTCATGAGATTAAAACATGCCATGTTTATCTGTCATCTTTTAGACATTCCCAAGGCATAGCTTCTTCCTACACTGAAAAGTACACTTAAAGCTCAAAGTCTTTTTTTTTTTTTGATGGATAATTTTTCTATTTTTTGCTGATACATTCCTGCAGCTGCCACATTATTCTGTTTCTCTTGAGCAACTTGTAAAGAAAAATTAGGGAATGATTTTGAACATTCTTGTGAATGTCAGTCTGGAGAAAGGAGGAACTGTTTTGGTTTTGTTGGTTTTCAGAAGAGTGATGAAGATCTGTTTTGATTTAAACAGATGTTTATGTGTGAAAATTGAGAATAATCTTGATGATTTTTAAATTCTGTTAAATCAGTCTCCTTTGAAAGCTGAATGCTTTGGTGGAGCAGGAATTCTTATTTTTCTTGTTTCCTTTTTTTCTTCCCCAAAATTGACTGTACATGGCACAGCCAGCTGTTGCCCACCAGTTTGTTCTCTATTTGGCAACAAAAATGGTAAAACTGGAAGATCTTTGGAACTTCAGTCTTGCAGATTGCTTTTTCCTTCTAATTTCTTTTCATTTTTATTCTTTCAGTGTTTATTCATTTTGTCTTTTTTTTTTATGTATCAGCACAGCTCAAATTTAGTGTTCAGGTGAAGGATTTTTTTAATTCCAGTATCTGAAATATGACAGTAAGGTGTCTTCCTTCAAATTAATTGACTTTGCACACTGTAATTTTCATCCTCATTGCCGAAGTTACCTGAAGAGGAAAGAGGTGGTGAGGAGCTTCCTATGCCCTCACTAATCCAAAGGTGTTGGGGTGGAGGTGCAGGTCAGTGTTACAGCCAGGCTGATCCAGTGGCTCTTTGCCATCTGTGACAAGTGCAGTCCTGCTTGTGCTGTCTTCCCTCCTCTCCTGCAGTTCATGTCCTGGTTCTTTCCCTTGTTGCTGATTAGGGGACTGAAACATCAGAAAAATTACTTTTTATTCTTTGAAAAGGGTTAGGTTTTTCAGCTGTGTAGAATTTTCTGGTCATGCTGTGATATTGCACACCAGTGGTGCCTGGATGAAGTGCTGGGAGCACCGTGGGGGAAAAGAAAGCAGCAGCTGGCCTTTAAGTCAGTATCAGTAATGTCACACAGACACGTGGGCACTTGTGCTCTTTTCTTTTCCTTCTATTTCTTTATCATCTGCCTTTTCTTGCAGGTATCCGTCAGCTGCAGCTCATCCTTTTGAAGGTTGCCTTGATCTTGGGAATAGAGATCCATGTCAATGTGGAGTTTCGGGGGCTCGTTTACCCTCCCGAGGACCAGGAGAACGAAAGCAAGTAGCACTGAAATGGGTATAGAGAAGGGGGAGGTTGGGGTAGGATACACAGGCTCCTACTCCTTCACTCTGCTTATCATGTTAAGTCCTTTCCTCGTGCTCCATTCATAAGAACAGTTATTATTCCATTTTTTTGCTTGGATTTTTAGTAGGATTTGTTTTTTCTAGTGACAAATCCAAATTAGTTACTGTGTGAAACAAAGTCACCAGAAGGACTACACAGGAATAGAGCAAGACATGGTAAATTGTAATTGCTTCTGAAATACTTGTTATGTCTGCATAACATTTTGATAACATTTTGAAACAACTCCTTTCTTTGCATTCACTGAGGATATTTATATTGGTGACTGATCCTTGTTATGCTTTTAGCATCACTGTGAAACCTGTTCTCTGATCACCACAGGAGATGTGGCTTACTTTTCTTTTGGCTTTTTATTAATTGTATGGGTAGCAGAGACGTTTGTAGTGGCCCTTAAAGGAAAGAGGGGAGTTTTAGCAGAGCTGTGTCTGCCTCTGATTCACATGGAATGGCTGCACAGCTCAGGAACAGCCCTGTCATCAGTGTAGCTGTCCTGCAGGGTTTCTTGACTGATCATGTCATGAAGGGTTTATTGATAGTAAGGAGTGGTTTTATCTATTTTTTTTCTATTATTATTGCCATTTATGTTGTCATTAACTTGGAGTTTGCCTGCAGGAATAGGTTGGCGTGCATTGGTCCACCCCAAAACCCATCCAGTGTCTGAGTATGAGTTTGAAGTAATCATTGGAGGGGATGGCAGGAGAAACACCTTGGAAGGTAATGGTGTGCCCATAATTCACCTCCAAACAGAACTTATCCTTAACTTTGTTAGAACAGAAATGGCCTTTAACATGCCAATCAACATCTGGAAAGACAGTTGGCATGTGAAAGGGAGATTAAAAGTCCATGTGAAAATCCATTTGTAGCAAAGACGTGGGTGGTCTTTGTTTTCTTCCTCTAAACTAGCAAAGACATAAGGGGTTTTGATCTGGATAATTTTTCCTACATTTTTTCTTTGGTTGAGTCATGTTGTCACTCCTACCTTCAGGTGTAGGAACTGAGGTGTTGAATATTATTCTGTGTAGCAGAGAATCCCATATTAACATTTTTTTATGGAACTTGCAGCTTTGGGAACAGAAATGAGAGAGGGGGTGGCGGGGAGCTTTTTCCCTAAACAACACTTAATTTTCTGATGAAGCAATTGTTCTTTCCTCTGTGGAGGAGGTTGTAATTCATCACATCCCTCCTCTCTCTTTATTTTGTGAGTGCACTTGTCTGTGGCATACTGAGCCTTCTCTGAGGGTGTGTCTGGTTCTCAGTGTTGCTGCTTTCTCCTTCCCGTAGGGTTTCGCCGGAAAGAATTCCGTGGTAAACTTGCAATTGCCATCACAGCAAACTTCATCAATCGCAACACCACAGCTGAAGCCAAAGTAGAAGAGATCAGCGGCGTGGCCTTCATCTTCAACCAGAAGTTCTTCCAGGATCTCCGAGATGCCACAGGTTTGCCAGCACTTGACAGATTTCCAGTGAAAACTGTTTGTCTCTATTATTCCAACTTTGCAGCTCAGATTTGTGTGTTTAATCAATAAATTAGTATCTTGTGCAAGGCACTCATTGCTGTCTCTGAAATCTGACTTGCCTGTTTTTGCAGCTGTTGTGCTGTACAAAGCAGATGTGTGTCATTTTGGTTCAGAAGTGGAGAACTTACTTACAGTTTTCAGGAAATCAGAGCCCTAAATGGGAAGAGGTCATGAATCCAGAGTTCACCTTTTTGCACTCCACATCTGAATGCAAACCTTAGAGTGATGATAAATGGATTTTTTTTAGAAGAGGTAGCTTTATTCAGGTGAAGTGTGTTGTCTGTGGCTTTGTTGACAATTCAGGTTTTAAAGTCACCCAGAGCACGGGAGAAAGTTGCTTGGCATTTTGTCTGACATTTTCTAATCATGCAGTTTCAATTTACTTTCTTCTGATAGAACTTTTGTTGCACATAATTCCTAACTTGTTCCTTCACTACTGTGTCTTTTGTTCTGTCACAAGGCATTGACTTGGAGAACATTGTCTACTACAAAGATGATACACACTACTTTGTCATGACTGCCAAAAAGCAGAGCTTGCTGGATAAAGGAGTGATACGGCATGTGAGTATTAACTTCTCCTGTATCCTCTGTAAGCTAAAATTGTGGTGATAATTTACTTTTGGTAGGGTGAAAGTAGGAAAACATGATTTTCCTCCATCACATCGTGTTTTTATACAGTTGTTTTAGAACATGGATGTAATTGTGTTCTAAGAGGCAGTTAATGCCCTTCTGGTGTATTTTAAGCAATCAGAAAGCTGTTACAGAACCTGTCCTTTTCAAATTTGTATCCCTTTGTTGATTTGGGAGTTTTGTTCATGCTAAGATAAAACATGCTGAAAGAACATTTGGTAGCTTCGTTGAGCTTCCCTCATTTTATGGGAATGAAAAATGCTCAGAAGTTTCTTAGCCCTTTCACAGTCAGAAACTCAAGCAGGACTGATTATTGTTTGCAATAAAAGATTTATAGATTTTCCCCTGGAAGCATTAACACAGATAGGAATGAAAGAAATTAGAAGGCAAACTTGTATGAGTGGATTTGTCAGAACTTTAATGCTGACTCCTGTATATACCAATCTTAAAATAAACTTGTGGGTTTGACCACGGCGCTTCGACTTCGCTGGTCTTGGCAGGACCACGCTGACACGGAGGTCTTGCTCTCACGGGAGAACGTGGACCAGGAGGCTTTGCTCAACTACGCCAGGGAAGCAGCAGATTTCTCCACCAACCAGCAGCTGCCGTCGCTGGACTTCGCCATCAACCACTACGGGCAGCCCGACGTGGCCATGTTCGACTTCACGTGCATGTACGCGTCCGAGAACGCGGCGCTGGTGCGCGAGCAGAACGGCCACCAGCTCCTCGTGGCGCTGGTCGGGGACAGCCTCCTCGAGGTTGGTGTTCAGCTCCTGTGTGTAAGCTCTGAACAGAAGCACGAGCACAAAGCTCTGCAGCTATCCCTGGGATACGTGCTGCCCGGGAGAGAGGCGCTGTAGGGGAAGCTGCTGGTTGTTACAGAATGAAGTGGGAGGTTGGAAGGAAGGGTGGGAGTGTTGGGGAAACAGAATATTTAGCGTGGTAATGATCTCGCTTAAGAAAACGTGTGCAGAGCTTTTTCTGAAGTTCTGTCCGTTCCATCTGCTTCTCGTTGGGATGAGCTGAGTCTCTACAGAACCTACTGTAGGCCTGCTAATAATTAGCATGTTGTAGTTGGTTAAAAAGTACAGTCTTGAAGAGAAGTTGTAAGGCACTCAGGCTGTGAATTGTTGTTGGAAATAGAGGGACATTGGCTTTGGGAGAGCTCATGAGCTGTTCACCATTCATCTGGTTTCCTCTAACCCAGTGGGAGTGGAGCTTGAAGCTAATTACTGAGTTATAATTTCCCAGCAGATTACTGCCTGAATATGTACTTGATACTTCTTTAAAGATTTTCCCTAAGTGATGCTTTTCCTTTCTCTGCTTTTTTTTTTTTTTGGTAACCTAAAATATCAGCCCTTTTGGCCAATGGGAACTGGAATAGCCAGGGGATTTTTGGCTGCAATGGACTCTGCTTGGATGGTACGAAGTTGGTCGCTCGGAGCCAGTCCTCTGGAAGTTCTTGCAGAGAGGTAATGGAGAAAGTGAATACATTTAAAATTCTAATCCAATCCTCCAACATCCCATCACTCATTCTGNAGCAAACCAGATGAAGATGTAGGTGCCTTTAAAGTACTAGATACAAAAGTTCTTGCCATCTACTATCTTGTGAATACTTTTTATTATGTCCTTTTAAGGAAGCTGTGACCTGCTTTTTTCATGTTGTCCTTGGTCATTTTGTTTCATATAAGCCAGACAGCATCTTGTCTCTTTTGAAGTACTGAGTTCTTAATGTTTTTACCATCTTTGTGTGAGTGTTGTTTTGGTGACTCAAGGTGCTCTCTTGGAGATCAGAACTCAGGTAATTAGAAGATGGAGTAAGTAAAAGCAGCAGTTAGTAGATCCTATTTTAAACTTAGCAACAGCAGCTTCTGACCATCAGGAACCATAGTATAANGGGAGTGGAGCTTGAAGCTAATTACTGAGTTATAATTTCCCAGCAGATTACTGCCTGAATATGTACTTGATACTTCTTTAAAGATTTTCCCTAAGTGATGCTTTTCCTTTCTCTGCTTTTTTTTTTTTTTGGTAACCTAAAATATCAGCCCTTTTGGCCAATGGGAACTGGAATAGCCAGGGGATTTTTGGCTGCAATGGACTCTGCTTGGATGGTACGAAGTTGGTCGCTCGGAGCCAGTCCTCTGGAAGTTCTTGCAGAGAGGTAATGGAGAAAGTGAATACATTTAAAATTCTAATCCAACCTTCCAACATCATTCATTCCAGTTTCTTTTAGTACAAATACGTAGACAGAATGGGAGATACAGACTCTCACTGTTTTTAGAGAGTGCTTGAAGGTATAATTCAGTTGAAGAAAAAAAATTTCAAACGAGTCAATAAACTGAAATGTATGGAGGAGTAAGAAATGTTGCTATTCTTGGTCCTAGTTTTAAAAGATTAGATGAGGAATCTTTTTTTAGGTGCTTATTGATATTGCATGGAGAAAGTGAGCCCAAGTTACTGTCACCATCCCTGCAATAGCAAACCAGATGAAGATGTAGGTGCCTTTAAAGAACCAGATAGAACAGTTCTTGCCATCTCCTATTATTTTGTGAATACTTTATTATTTCCTTTTAAGGAAGCTGTGACTTGCTTTTTTTCATGTTGTCTTTGGTCACTTTGTTTCAAATAAACCAAACAGCATCTTGTCTCTTTTGAAATACTGAGTTCTTAATGTTTTTACCATCTTTGTGTGAGTGTTGTTTTGGTGACTCAAGGTGCTCTCTTGGAGATCAGAACTCAGGTAATTAGAAGATGGAGTAAGTAAAAGCAGCAGTTAGTAGATCCTATTTTAAACTTAGCTACTGCAGCTTCTGACCATCAGGAACCATAGTATAATTTCTAAAATGGCACAATGGCACAATTCATACTTAAAGTTCCATTTGTTTGAATTTAAAAAAAGAGAGGAAAATAATGTTGCTGTTGAAGCCAGACTTCCATCACCTTTCCATTTGCCACTTCAGACAGAAGTAAGATCTTCCCTGAGCTTTCTCTTCTGCATACTGAACAAACTCAGTTCTCTTGGCCTCTCCTCACTGGGCAAATGCTCCAGTCACCCTCCAGGCCCCTCTTCCTGAGCCCCTCCTGTGTCTCAGTGTCTTTATTGTACTGGGCAGCCCTTTCAGTTCAGAGTTCTTGTTCTCTTCCCTCCTTTGGATTTCTGAAGTTGTATTAAAGTGCAGATTTTAATATGCTTATGCTGACTCTTAGCTATGCAGTGTCTGAAGTGGTTAGATTTCTGATTTGAATGTTTATCTCTCCACAGTTTACTTAGCCATAGTAGTAGTGATGCATCTCTTTAAAAAACAACAAAACAGAACAAAACCTCAAAGCAACCAAAACAAACCAAAAACCCCAAACCACCACAAAGCCTAAACCAAACAAACGAACCAAAACAAAACCCTGACCTTTTTTCTTTTATGTTATTTTCCCAAGGGAAAGCATTTATAGGCTACTGCCTCAGACCACCCCAGAGAACGTGAGTAAAAACTTCAGCCATTACAGCATCGACCCTGCCACCCGATACCCCAACATCAACGTCAACTTCTTGAGGCCTCAGCAGGTGAGTCACAAATGGTGCTTCTCAGTGCTTGTCATCTGCAGTGTCTTCCCTCAGGTGAAGCCATGCCAATGTTTTGGGAGCAGAGAGTGATGTGTGTATAACACAGAAGCAGTGAAAGGCACATACATCAGTCTGGAGTAGGCTTTTGTACCTGAACAAATTCCTTTTTAGGAATTTTTGGTTTTGGTAATTTTAGCTGTGATATAATGATTCAGGAAACCTATAAATTCATTTTTGTGTGTGTGCATGTGCATTGTCTTTGTAATAATCCAGTCTAGCAGTCTGTCATTGCAATTTGGTATCCACTGAGCAGCAGCAGTCAGCTGGACTGTTCAGCACTGATGAGCTGATCCTTGCTGTTGTGAGGTTCTTGGGGTAGGATTTCTGCTACCTGTGTGTACTTGTCTTCCTTTTTGTACCTTGGGATGTCTCCTTATTTCTGTATGTATCTGGGGTGCTTGGCATGTTGATCATCTTAAATGTTTGTGTGTCATTTTAGGTACGCCACTTGTATAATACAGGAGACTTGAGAGACATTCACCTGGAGATAGAGAACTTTGTGAACTCCAGGACACCAAAGCTGACTAGAAATGGTAGGCCTGGCTGCTGTCCTATTCCTTTTGCTATTCTGGAGCTGGATCAGTGCAGGAACTAGGGAGCAGAAGGGCTGCAGGGTGTTATTTAACCAGTCTCTACATTTAGAAAATGTATCCAGTAATTGTTTTGTCAACAGTCTGAGCTCACAATTTTCCACGTTTCCATTAGCATGGGAATTTATTTCTGTTTGCCTAATTTCCCTTGCCTTATAATGCTGTTAACTTTCTAAGCATATTTGCTTGTACAAGCAGTTCTTTTCACCTCCTTTATCTATAACAATGTCCTTGCTTAAAGTGCAGAAGCCTGGGCTGAGTTCACTCTAACAGCAGACTCAGAATTCTTACAAACATTGCAGAAGGTATTGCTTGTGCAGTCTTGCATGTTCCTGCTTTCCTTTTCTTCATCTCATCTCTCAACCAAATGAAACCTCACTTTGCTTGCATTATTCTGAGAGCTAGATGCCTTGTGATAAGCATTTCAATATCTGTCTACTTGTCTCTACCCTGAGGGGTATGTCAGACTTTGCCTTTTGCACGCCTTGTCTTGGATGCCCAGATAGTGTTTTGGGATTCTCAGGGTGCCTCTTTGCTGCTAAGCCTCCCTTTCACTGCTGAATAGCTGTGTAGTCTCTGCTCTTTGCCCTGCAGCCACGTCCCTTTAGGCTGTAATCTCATCAGATCTTCTGGTAAGACAAGGTCAGAACAGGTCAGTGCTTTTAAAGGAAAGTTTTCAAGGGAAAAGAAGAAGTTACAGAAGTACATTTGTAGTTCTTCCTCTAGAAATGGTGTATCTGGGCTTTAGAGAGCATTGCTACTCTCTGTCCTTTTGATCATATTCAACAAGCCTTTGCAACTGTTTTGTATTTCCTGGGGCTCTTTTACAATGGCTAGGGTGAAAAGTCTGGCAAGTTACAACTTAGATAATTACTTTTCAGCCAATTAAAAATACTTTCTCGGATTTAAAATAGCTATGATAGTATTTTTAAAAGAAAGTAAGAACCATGTCCTCCATTACCCATTGTAGAAGGAGCTTATTTTTTTACATTAAGGTTTTGCTTGTTGATTCATGGGGTTTGTGTTGCATTTAGAATTTGAGCTGTTGTGCATTTCTATTTTAAAATGTGCTCCTTTTTTTCACAGAGTCTGTAGCTCGCTCTAGTAAATTGCTCAGTTGGTGCCAGAGGCAGACTGATGGATATGCTGGTGTTAATGTGACAGATCTCACAATGTCATGGAAAAGTGGCTTAGCTTTGTGTGCCATTATCCACAGATACCGTCCAGACTTAATGTGAGTAACTGGCTGCTTCAAATAACTGGGAAGGGCAGGAAATTAGTGCTATTTGGAGATAATAACATGGAGCTTCAGGCAATGCATTTGTGACTTCTGAAGAAATGGATTGAAATGAATTCGATTAAACTTGATAGAAACCAATGTCCAGTGATTCACAAGCAGAGTGGAAGGTCACGATAGCTTGATGAATTTGAAAATAAATGTGTTGTCATTTTCCCTTCTGGATGATTTGGCAGAATTAAGCTTCAAATTGGTACTGAGTGGAGAGCATTATTGACTGACAGATTTTATGTGTGCAGTGAGTAAGGAACAGTTCACAGCTTCAGTTAAGTCTCTCGTGAACAAGTCTCTGCATGGGCCTTTATAAATTTCCTGTTTAACAAAGCCACTCTTTTTAAAGACTTCCAGGCTGCTCTTTTTAGAGGTAGTGACCCACAGCCTAAATAGAGATGATGTTACTGTTTGCACACTGACTTGTGGGTTGGATGAATGGCAGAGGTGTCCTCTTCAGTGATATATTGGGTAAAACACTGCCCAGATTCCAGAATGGGAAAACACTGCCTGGAACAAGTGACAGTAGCAAAGACTCTGGTATTTTAATCTGAAATGTCTCCAACTTCCCAAAGGGACATCAGAAAAAGTAAATTCTAGAGCTGTACTTGAAGGCATAATCCACTGTAAAAACATACTGAAAAATTGTGGAGTTATTCCAATCCATATGCACTGAATTACTTCTGTATTGGTGTACTGGAGTTAACCTGAGCTACACTGTTTAATAGCTCTATATTGTGTGGAGAGTTCAAACAACTTTTAAAATGTAACTCTCTACAAGCTATAGCTTTTTATATAGTTATACAAGTTTTGGAAAAAGCCAGCAGGACAAAAGTATGGATCAGTCAAGAAAAAAGGGGACAAAAAGTCAAGATTTAATTTAGTTCCAAGCACACAGAAGATTTTATTTAGGGGAAAATAGTACAGTCTTCCAGCAAAAGAAGTGAAGATGTGTTTCAGAGGATAATAGTTTTTAAGAAGAGAAATCTAGGTTTGTGGGAGGAGCAAACAAATTTAAAAAGAGCACATTTGAGCCAAAGTCCACTGTAATTAAATAACATCCACTTTGCCACGTAGGTGGCAAATAAATTTAAGATTGAGTGAAAACAAAAGAGATGGACACTTGAATTCTTTCAGAAGACTGGTTTCTACTTGATTCAGTGCAAGGCCTCTTTGTGCCCTTTGCAGAGACTTTGATTCTTTGGATGAGCACGACGTGGAGAGGAATAACCAACTGGCCTTTGACATCGCCGAGAAAGAGTTTGGGATATCTCCCATTATGACTGGAAAGGAAATGGCATCTGTTGGAGAGCCAGATAAGCTGTCCATGGTGATGTACCTCACACAGTTCTATGAGATGTTCAAAGACACCATCCCCTCTAGTGGTAAGCAGCTTGGGGCACTTCTGGCAGATTTAAAGGCTGTTTAATCCAGGGTGAACGTGTGTGCTTCAGTCGCCTTCGTGCTGCTGCTGTGTGAGCACAGAGGAGTCACTCACTGTAGCTTTACAGTACAAAAAGTTGACTTGTTAGTGGTGCTGATAAAGAGCATGTTAGCAGCAGGAGCAAAATAAGGAATTAATGTAAAATAATGTCCTCAAAAGTTCTAAACTCACTTCAGCACTACTAGATAAGTTTTCTGCTTTCTTACTATTGTTAGGGGTTTGTTTGTCTTAGCTAATGTTAGGTGCCTTGCTAGGAGTTGTTGAATAGGTAATTTCAAAACACCAGCTGAGTTTTATACTTTTTTGCCATCTGTGAATGGTGAGAGTAACTTCAGGCCAATGAGGAACAAAACATCTTTGATTAGAACTGGAAGATGTAATTATCTAACCCAAATAAGGCCAGCTTTTAAATATTGATAATGTTGTTACAGCTCTTTATTAGTGATGATCTTAATTGACATGTATCTCTTTGGTGAGGGGAGAAAATTGGGTTTAATAGCCTTTTAAAAATACAGTATGTATCAGGTATTATTTCTAAAACTCTGGGCTCTTTTTAAGAATACAGATGATCATGTTCTTTAAATCATGCTCTTTAAATATAAAAGTAAATAGAGTAAACACAGTATTTATTATGGTGGTTATAAATCCTGAAAGAACTGCTTTGGGCGAAATGAAGAAGCAGAATAGCTGAGAAAGGTATCAATTCTTGACATCAGTCATTTTGTACACAGCATTTAAGAAGAAGACTATGTTAAAAAATCAGTTGTGTATTTAATAACAGCACCACAGAAAAAAACTTCATGGAATTGTTCTGCCTGTTTTCACTAACAGACAGCCTGGACCTGAATGCAGAAGAAAAGGCTGCCCTGATAGCCAGTACCAAGTCTCCCATCTCCTTCCTCAGCAAACTGGGACAGAGCATCTCTCGGAAGCGCACTCCCAAGGTAAGCAGGCACAATCCTGGGAGCACTCATGGGTGGCAGGCTGCTGTCCAAGCAGTGGTACTAAAAATGCAGGTGTTGGTGTGTGTTTGCAAGGATCATGTGTTCACCAGCTCTTGGTGTGGGGCAATACATGACATTTATAACTGCAAAATTGCATCTGTAGTATGAACTCTCAGCTGTGTATTTCAGTCTTAAAATCTTAGCCTTGTGGTAGTATTTGGGCATGTATTTTCTCTTGGAACATAGCTACTTGCTCTGTTTTCAATGATTTGAAAGTGTTGAAGAGTTGTCCAATTGAAAGTAAATCCCCTAAGGAGTATATAGGAAAAAAGCCCTTTTCTAAAACAAATGGAGAATGAGCACAGAGAATTAAATAAGCTTTGTAACCATACTAATTAAGTGCACTGATGGCAGTTACCTCAGCCCAGAAAGGTATGAGAGTTATTTTTGTTTTCTTTCCTCTATTCCCTCTGTTTTCAGGACAAAAAAGAAAAGGAACTGGATGGTGCAGGAAAGAGGAGAAAAACCAGCCAATCTGAGGATGTAAGTATTACAGTGAGAGGTGTCAGGGAGCAAAATAAATGGTAGGTACCTTGTTCCCTCTTCAGTTCTTTCATTTTTTTATATCCAGGCAGGATTTATATAAGATTTTTTAGATAAATTTTAATTCTTCTTCAGAAGTTTCACTTTCATGGTATCTTTAGTGCAAATATTTTACTGATGCTTATGAAAGAATGCTACATAACAAATGAAATGTTGCAGTTCCCTGATGTTCTGTTTTTGCTGCAAATTACTATGGTTTGATGAGGACATCAACACTCAAAACCTTTTTGTAAAGTCATGCACTGTTGTCAGAAGTGTGATGCATATTTGAACTTTAGCTTTGGTCTGTGCAAAAAGCACACATTTCCAGTGTGCCCCATAAGGCAGTCTTTCAAATTCAGTGTTTGTAGCCAAATGGGTACAGGTGAATTAAAATTCAGTGCTTTGAGTTGGTTGTTTGCAGATGGGCCTTTGGTTTGTGTCAAGGCCTTCACAGGGATGTTTCAGCTGAGGTATTTTTGGTAGGTAAGTGTATCAAATAAGGTTGAAAAGATAAGTTTAACAGAACACTTGATGACTTGCCAAAGGAAATTAAAATCTGGGCTTTCAAGTGAGGCTAAGAGATTTGTTATCTATAGTGTAAGAAACTTTTCACAGCAAAAGGAGTAGAAAGGAAAAGGCGTTCTGGTTGTATCTTGTTAAATTTTGATGTCACTGGTTGGTAGGAGGACCTCCCACGAAGCTACAGAGAAGAAAGGCCCACACTGGTGAGCGCCCTGACAGAGAGGAGAATTGATGCTGCCATTGGGAATCAGAACAAAGTCAAGTCCATGGCAACCCAGCTACTGGCCAAGTTTGAAGAGAATGCACCAGTGCCGTCCTCAACCTTACGAAGACAGGTAGGAGATGGATAATGAATGCCTTTGGTTTGGGATTGTAGAGGAAAACCACAAATAAAAGCATGCATTCCTCAAGACTGGATGCTAGTGTTGCTTTTCTACTTCAAAGACTCTCCTAGAGAAGAGTGAAGTTTACCCAAAGCTTAAAATTTGCAAGTACAGGGTGGAGAAGAACTTCCTAAAAACCAGTCTGTTTCTCTGTTACTGCCCTTATTATGTAATCTTTCACAAACATATTACCAGCAATTTAGTTTCTTTTATATAACTACTATTGCTCTTTAAAAGCTTTCCAGGAATGTTCTGCTTATAGTGTTTAAGAGCAATCACTTAATTTCTGATTTGGACACTTTCATATCGGGTTCCATCTGTTTGTTCTTGTGAGCTGTGATTAAGCTTTGTACGTGTATGTCTGTGCAGCAGATAAATGCCTGGGAGTTCCTTGGCACTCAGGATGTTTGTGTCATTCCAAGTGAGGCTCATTTGTTATCCAGGATGGTATCTGAACTGCTGCAACTGCAGGGTAGTCGTCTTTGAAGTTAGATTGAGTCACTTGGAGCTACTGCTGGCAGTGCAGTGTCAGCAGGATGAGGCTCAGCGTGGATTAAGTGCCAGAGTCCTTGCTCTGCTGCTTGAGTCCATCTCCACAGCTTGTGCCAAGCTCTGTGCTGCCATGGCCACATCGTGGCTTTGACCTGGCTACTTGAAAGCCAAGTCAAGTTTGTCCATGCTGCACTACACATCATGATGCATTATTAGTGTAGCATAATCAGAATGGTGATGTCTGTCCCACCTTTTACCAATCACATGTTTCTTCAGCTGCTACACATTGGCTGGAATATGCAGCCAATGATTTGAAGAAACAATGAAATTAAAGGAAAGGTCCAAAAATATGTGAAGTTTCCCATTTTTGGATGTTTTTTTCCTTTTTATATTTTACTTGCTAAATGAATTCCCCCCTACCCTATTTTTTTTTTCCCTTAAATGTTTGTCTGTCTTATTCTGTACCCATTCCTATGGCTTTCTTTGAGTTTCCTTCACTATTTTATCTTTCCTCCTTGGTCCCACTTTCCCTACAACCTGCATGCAGCAACCTGTCCTGCCTTATCAAGAGCGTGTTCACAGCCAGCCATCCAGCAGACGAGAGCAGGGCCGGCTTGCTCCCATACCCCAGTGGAAACAGGTAAAAGAAACTCATTCTGACTACAATGCACCCAACACCAGCTATCACTGTTGTGTTCTTAAGCCAGTCCTTTTCCAGCACCTTGCCTGAGTCCATTATTTTAAATAACTCCCAGTTATTAAAGTCAGCATCTCCCTTTGGTAATGATTTATGGTTGAATGTTTCAAAAATATTTAATGAAATCTTCCCTGCCTTCTTATGCTGGTTTTAACTTACCAAGACTTTTATGGATGTTGCAGCAGAATTTTTTTGCTATAGAGTTTCTAGATTCTTCTGTTAGAAATAAAGGAAACATGTAAGCAATTGTGGAAACTCATGAGGTAAAAGATGTCGTACTATCTATGATATTAAAGCTTTTCCTTGGTATAACTAGTAAAATTGGTTATCAGTTTTGCTGTTCCTGTGTGAAATCTTAGGTGTTCTGTAGTTGCAGGAGACTTTACTGTGGTTTCCCTTTCTTTAATGACACTTTCTTTAATGCAGCTTTCCTTGCCAGCCTCTCACACTTGTTGCATTGCAGATTCCTGTGTTAGTGTGAATTCAGTAAATTTTAGGTTTTCTTCCACACAGGGGTTCAGAATAGGGACCAACAGCAGAAAAATCAGCAGGTATCAAATTTGATTTTTTCCCCTATGTTTTGGTCCATTGTCATTGCTGCTGTTTTTCTTTCAGCCATGCACTTCCCAAAGCTAAGGCTTCTGACAGATCTCTTTTCAGGCATTTAGGGTTACTTATCTCCCTGGCTTCCTCTGCTTCCACTGTTTCCCTGAGCAAATGGCCTCCTCATGTTTCTGAGAGTGCTCAGAAGTATTTTGCTGACAGCAATAATTTGGAGAAACATCTCCTCTTTTCTGGCTGTAGTTTAATCAGAGTGTACTTCAGAGTCAAGAGGAAGAAGATGACACTGGTTTGGAAATTCACTGTTCTTGATGAATATGGATTCACGGTGATCTTCATGTCTGAGGCATTCAGCACAATTAATGCTGCATGTCAGGACTGGTGCCATGACCTAGAAGATTCCTCTTCAAGGAAGAAGACCTAAGCCCAGGGGAGTTATTGTCAGTAGGACTGTCAGGATGCTTTGGTTTCTTGACTCAGTGTGTGGTGTTCTTCTACTTTTTGTCTCATCAAAATCTTCTTTATAGGCCAATGAGCACTTGGAGATGGATTCACATCATTCATGATTAAGGCAAATTTTATTTCTCAAGAATACTTAGCAAGGGGGGAAAAAAAACCTGATGCAAAAAAGATGTACAATTGTACAGTTGATGAGCACTGCTTAGATTACCTCCTAGAAAAAGGAAAACTGGATTGCACTGGCTGTCTCTCTGTTCAAACAAATGAAGTTTTGTGTTTTAGCACTTGGAAAATACCACATTCCTGCACCCTTGAGATTTCTATTTGAACCTGTTACTGAAACTTTATGAAGGCTTTCTAATTAAGCCTTTATAGTGAAACACCAAAGTTTTTATTGTCATCCTTTTGTCATTGATAGAAAAAAAGGATAAATTTTTATTTCCTGCTTTTATTAAGAAGATTTTTCTCCTCACCAGAGAGCAGTTTGTTGTTTTTGTTCTTGTTTATACCTGCACTACACAACTTGAAAGAAATTTTTTAAAAGGAAGAAAAAAAATCCTTCTGCTCTCCCTGGACTTTGATTGCATCTCTGTATAGGAAGCAATTTAGGGCATATCTTTGAAACATCTTTCTGTACCCGTTTTACTTTCAGAGGATTTAAATTATTTTGTTCAACACTGGCAGTGATTGCCTTGTGTGGATGATTTCCCTCTCAAGATTACACATGGAGTTGATCTTGCCTTGATTGGCTTTGCTGCATCAACAGAAGATGATTGATTCCTGGGTCCAGATTTCCTGCAGGATTTGCAGTGCTTTTGTAATGAAGAAGTATGAAACTGGGTCTCAAGGATGCAAAATCTGCAGGATGCAGTGGGCTCCTGTTGATAGGGCCCCTGTTCCAAAGGTTCCTTACAGTTTGCCTGAGGAAGGGAAGAAGATGGGTTGCCTTCATTCAAAAGCCATGGACGTGCACGGAGCCATTTGTTCTTGACTGAACAGAGATCAGCTGAGACCACTGAGCCAAGCAGAGCCAGCTTTGCCAAGCCTGGACAGAAACCCCTCCTGCAGGAAGCTGTTGTTGAAGCAATACCTTGGCTGGCTGCTGATTTCTGGTTCTGGCAGAACCTGAAAGCTGTGAGACTGCACCTTTTGATGGTACTGGGCTGGCCTTCTGTGGTGACATTGGGCACTCTGGCTTTATAGCTCATCCCTGGGTGTCAGGCTGCCACCTGGTAGGCTGCCACCTGCTGAGTACCAGTACCTGTCACTGCCCATGCTGTAAAGGGTTGGTATTGCTTCAGACAAGTTCTTTAAGGAGGATTTATGTTTGCTAGAAAGAGATGTTCATGAAGCTTTTGGAAAGGTTTCTCATTTGGCACAGGTGTTGAAGTTCATGAGCAGAAACTTCTGCTACTGACTGAATATATCACACAGCAAATACCTTCTAGTGGAGAGGGCTTTGAAGAGGAGCAAAACAACTCCTGAGGGGGGATGTGTTACTGAGAGAAACCACAGGTTGCCTGATGTTGTTACTAGGTGGCAAAATGAAGTTGAGATCCTCTCTCTGGGAGAAGGGCACTTATTGACAGGTTTGGTTCTTCCTGTCTTTTGGAAACTGCTTGGAAGAGGAAAGTATTCTGCAAAAACATAAGAGTGGTGCAAGGGAGAGAGTTGCAAAGGTGATGGTCTGGGTTGGACCCACAGTTTTGATGGGAAATTGGAGTCTGCCTTGGGGTACTGCTGGTGTCTGTCAGATGGAGTTCCTTAGCTGTACTTGCTTACCAGTTTAAATCTAGAATCCTGCTTTGAATTAAGGTGTAAGGTGAGCAGTTTCCATGAGCTTGTAAGGCAGGATACCTAGGTGTTGTACAGGTGGGGTAGGGGTGGCTTGCTAAGGCAGAATTCCTAGAAACAGTGAAATCCTGGCAGAATCTGTTCTGAAGCAGTTTTTACTTTCATCACAAGACTTTTAATGCTGTCTCTCTTGGAAAGGCAATACCTTCCAAAGAGCGAGGAGGTTAAAAACCTCACCAATCTGCTCCTCACAGCATTCTGTGTGGCCTGCATCCCTTGCAAATTGGACTATAAAGTTTGATTTATTGAGTTACACTTAGAGGATGTTGACCTGTGTTGCCAAAATTGGTTTTGTGTTCTTATGTGCACCACAGCAGCATCTACTAATGAATGAAGATGCTGTGAAGTGAATGTGCACAGTGGAAATGTAATTTTTTTTTTAATATGATGAATTTTTTATCACCTAAAAAGGCTGGATTGTGTTTCATGGTGTGGTGGTTAGTCTCCTCAAACGAATACCTGCTTGTGTAAGAACATCTCCCATCGTGAGCTCTGTTGTTTTCTGAGCCATTTTGGCTGCTTTTGGGAAAGAGCATCTCATCTGGGATCATGAAGCCATTGAAAGCCATATGGTCTATCCAGAAGAGGATCTGGCTGGGCATGGTGTGAGAGACAAGCCTTCTAAACTGAATTTTGCCCTGGATTTCCAGACTCTGTAGCCTTCAGCAGTCTTCTGCTATAGTTCCAGAGGTCTCCTGTCAGCAACAACTTTTGTGTTTAATACATAAGCTTAAATCATACTTGATGTGTTCAAAGATAGCTGTAAGATGGAGATCCCATGTCTTTTGGTGCACATCTTTTCTGCCTCTGGAGATCTGCTGCTGCTTCTTTTGAGATCATTCCCTCAAGTGTGATAAAGGGCAGTAGTACAAACTTTGCAGTAGTTTTGTTGGAACTGTGTTTTTTGAAGATAAATGATGTGTCAGATGACCACAGACAGCAAGAGCTGAAACCTCAACAGGAGAGAACTTACAACACCAATGATTTCTGCAAATACTGCTTTTTTACTTTACATTTTTTATTTGAATCTGTTGATTATTTTCTGCTTTCCTATAGTCACCCTTTTCTTTGCATGCTCAGAAATACATTTTACTGGAGGACTGACTGAACATGTACTTCATGCATTCATACAATATTATAGTGTGAGATCTGCCTTGGAAAAATAAGCAAGTTTTTGAAAATTTTGACATTTGAACTGCAAACTGGACCTGGACAGATGAAAATCCATGAGCAGCTCTGTGGTTGAGAATGTTGCCATGCTTTCAGTTAGAAATTAGTGACTTCATAGCTAATCCTTTGAAGCAGCATGTAAATGTTCCTCATCCACTGCAGTGCAAAGTCATATGCTTCACTTTAAGCTGCTTGTAGCATCTGTTTGAGGTAGAGGAGTGTATTATTTATGTAATTGTTTTCTTGAAAAGGAAGAGAGCACCCAAACAGATGTTAGTGCCAGCTCATCTGCAAGGGCAGTAATAAACATCTGTAATATCTCTGCACCACGTGCAGGTTTTTGGAGACTTATCTAACAGTGGCTTTGGGTACACAGCATTTTGTTTTTTCCCAGTGCAGCCATTTCCAGATATGCTCTGGTGAGAACTCAAAAGAAAAGGAAAAATCAGGCACAAGACATGTGAATAAACAAGAAGTGATGGAGAAAAGACAGTATATAATAAGGAGGCACAGCACTAGAAGGACATGTTTTCTGGTGTGTTAAATTGAGGACATGTATGTGCTCTGTGTAATATGCAGACTGTTAGATACAGCTACATTTTATCTATAAACCAGCAGGATTTCTGTTCTAGTAGGATATAGTACATTTTAGCTTGCCTGAGATGGTGTAATGTCTGTAAGGTAAAGAGGAAGGATCTGAAGCTGGGAACAGAACACTCTGAATTGTTTTACTAACGAGCTGCAAGCAAGAGTAATTAGGTCAACGGGATGGATATTTTTAAGCATTGCAAGGCACAGCAATCAGTAATTTTTCATGAAGCAAAGAGAGCAGTCCAGTTGTGCTGTGGAGAGTTCCAAGTTTTGCCTTTAACTGGTTGTAAGACCTTGACTCAGAAGCTGTTGGTGTAATTGCTGATTGATACAAGTCTGTGTTTGCTGCCTGTCAAATGTGATCCTGTGGCTCTGGATAAAACCTTGGGTCTCAGCTTCAGGTACACCGTGGCTTTAGTTCATTTGAGAAAGGTGTGAGCTTAGGATCATGGTCTCAGTTCATACATTCTGGCCTGTCTCACCAAACCACTGCTAATGTTACCTCTTTTGTACCATTATTATGATTTTTTTGTTTCTTTTTCTGTTTTAAAAAAAGATGAGGCATAAGGAACGTTCTCGGACCTGCCCCAAAAAAGTGATCATGCTCTCTTCTTCCACTCCATCTTCCTCTCCACCGTATCCCAGGCAGCAGGTGACTCCCTCTGCATGCTCTGTCCCTTTCTCTTCATTGCTGCTTGTACAAGTGACTAGTTATCAGTTACCAAATAGCTTATTTACAAATACATTTCCAATTTTCTTTCTTTCAGATGCTGATAGGGCTTTATCAACCTCTTAGGTTAGGAAGATAGGGCAGCATTAGCTCACTGGAAGCATGAAGAGTCTCCACTGGAAACTCTGGGATTTTGCTGTAGGCAAATTTTTAATTACAGTAGCCTTTCTCAGTTTTGAGATGCAGCAAAGTAGAAATGAAATGTTTGGAGTATAGCAGGGAAAAAAAATTAAACTTTGTTCCATCTCCACTCTCAGTTTAAATTAGTGTGGCTGAAAATTTCCCCTTGTATCCATGTAACTTTTTAAAGATTGCTTCTATGAAGTGGGTTTTGAGTGTTGTAGTGGCCTGCACATGTCCACTGTGGTCCTTCTGTTTCTCCCACACCTGGCTCTTGTCTCACAAGTGTTTGTGTTCAGTCTGTCTGACTTTGAGCCTGGAGCAGTGAGAGCTGTTCTGAGCACAGTGTGTAAATGTGCATCCAGGTGTTTGTGCACGTGTTTGTTGTCCCAGTTAAATATTTCCCGAAATCCTTTAATATTTCTGTCTTCTTGTATACTCTCATTGTGTTTCTTAGAGTTGTATCCTTTTAAATTATTTCATTTTCCTACTTTCAAATCCACTTCTTGATCAGTCCTGAACTAGAGGTCCTGAAAAGGCAGTGGCAGTTTCGTAGAGCTGTCATGAAATCGTGTAAGGATTATACAAATGAATTTCCCCAGAGATGGAGCATGTTCCTCTGCTGAGCTCTTATATACCTATAATCTCTGTAAAGGAATATTACCTTTTAGCAGAGCAGGCACGTTTTATTCTTTGGCAGAAAGTTTGACTTGCCTTATTGCTGTGATTTCTAGAGCTGTAATTACATGTTGCAGTTTATCTGCTGTAATTACTGTCAGCCTCCAGGACACACATTCTTTGCTGCCTCTGTGGTGTCTGCAAGATAGATCAGGTCTGCCTCCTTGATCCCATTTGAAAGTGTCCTAACAAAAAAGGGGGTTGGTTTCCTGCCACACTGTGAACATCATACTTTGCAAGGAGGATACAGGAGTGAACATCCAGGTAGAATGGGTGAGGAAAGCCCTTTTCAGTAGCAAAACCTGCATTTAAACTGTGGTTTAGTGTTATCAGATGATGTGATAGCTAGCTGCCTTCCTCCTGTCAAAATCCTTGGAAAATTTTGTTGGATACATTATATGAGAGAGGAAAGGTTTTTCCCCAAGCTTACAGATAGAGAAACTAAGGCAGCTAAATGCTGAGTTTTGCTTTCTAATCTACAGTGTGAGATTCATTGTCCATGTAGAGAAATTCATCTTCACTCACTAAGAATCTGGTAGCTCTATATTTTCCTTCTGTCACCTCTCCAAGTGTTTGTTTGTCCTGTGTCTTTTTGGTTGCCTAGTTCAGTCATGAAAGCCAGCCACTGCCAAGTGCATTTTGGCCATTTTCTATGTTGTGTGCTGTAGAAGTCTTCCTCTTTTTAACTCAGGAATTTTTACCCTCTGTGCTACAGAACTGATGTTACACTCAGTTGAGTAATCTGCTTTTGGAGGAATTCTTTTTCTTTAGGAATGATTTTGTTTTTCCCTGAACTTGTCTTGGCCAAGGCCTCGTAGCAAGTCAGAAGGATCTGTGTCCTTGTTACACTGATGTCTTTTAAAACCTGTAATTCTACTCTTCTAATGCATTTATTCTGCCACTTCTTTTAAACTTTCCATCTCCTTCCTTTGAACTAACATCACAGTATGAGTTATACCGAGTGTCTTACCATCT
This sequence comes from Aleadryas rufinucha, assembly GCA_013397815.1. Classification (NCBI taxonomy): domain Eukaryota; kingdom Metazoa; phylum Chordata; class Aves; order Passeriformes; genus Aleadryas; species Aleadryas rufinucha. Next base: position 355,045 of record VZTH01017362.1, on the reverse strand, counting down.
TTATTGCACTAATTTGATTACATTGTGGTACTGTATTGTTGTTTATTGACCTAATATGAATATATGCTTTTTAAAAAAAATTCCCTACAGGAGCCAACTTCTTCTTACCAGTTTTAGAATATTCTTAATCAACTTCTGCTCTTGTTATGGCTTCTTTTCTGCCTGCATCATAAGAAAAATCACATACAGTGTGTTCTGATTAGGAAGTTGGTCTGTGATTGTTTTTAAGCTCATCATTTGTTGCCTGCAGAGATTCAGGGAACCTGGTGCCGGCTATCCCGGGGAGCAGAGTCCCAGACAGGAAAGGGTAAAGAGCATGAACAAAAATGGCATGGGGGCTGATGACACAAAGCTGTGGTGGATGTGTGCAATCCAGAGGGCAAATACCGGGGGTGGTGAAGCACACTTACCCTAATGCTGCTGTTAACACGCTGGAACTGCTGAGAGTCAGTCAGGAGTGATCCATCCTGTGTGACAGCCACACAAATGCATAACAAGCCTTCATCAGCAGTTTGCTCCATGCTTTTATTTTGCCCTAGGTCTAGCACTTGAGCTCTTCTCCTTCTTCTTTTTCTCTTACACCTCTTTAGTGAAGTATGCTGTGGCTGCAGCAGAACAAGAAGAGTTATGTTTTGTGCTAATTCATGCGAACGCGGTTGCATTGTGTTCACTGCTTGCTTTCTGGATGGTTAAGCAACTGGCATTCCATCTTGCCTCCTACAGGCCAAAGTAAAAGGAAAAATGATGAGGCTTTATTTAGTATGGAGACTTTGAAGCTGTCTTAACAATGAAATATTCAACAGTCTGTCTGAATGGCTCAGTATTGTACAGAAGCATGGGAAAAGAAAAGATAGGCACTCGAAAGGAGCGGTTGATTTGAATTCATATTGACAAATTAATTGACATTCCAGTACAGGCTTTGAATGAATTAAGTCATAAATGGGAGCCAGCAATAAAACTGTTGCAACTTCCAGAATGTGTTCTAACAAAAGCCTCTTGTGGGCCGAATGTTTTCTGACAGGCAGTAGAAAATGAATACGCGTGTCTGCAGTGACACAGAAGCCCACAGCTTTATAAAAGGCCCCAGTTTTAGTGAAAATGATCTGGTAGGAAGGAGTAGGTGGAACAGAAAGCAGCTTGAAAGTAGAGTATTATTAATGCATCTGAATGGGAAAAGTGTTTCTTGTAAACTGGGTGTGAACCCAATTTTCTGTTCTGCACTGGAGGACAATTAGCAATACAGAGCAGCACCCTGGCATTCTTGACAGATGAAGCCTCACATTTCTTGATGCACGTGTTTGTGGCTCCTGGTCCATTTACTTTTGTGCTCCACAAACAAATTAGCTGAAGGCTAATGATACTGCAGTGATATTCCTGCCTTATACAGCAGGCCACCTGCCAGGTCTTTTTTCCTGTCACCAAGTGCCCCACAAAACAGTTTAGGAACACTGATATGAAAGACCAGAATAGCAGAGGTGTCAAATATTGTGCCTGGGGTGTATTGACATGGCAGTGCAATGAGAACAAGTAGGACAGTGAAGTTGCATAAGTAAAACTGGCAGCTTCTGTGAGTGTTTGATTTTGCTGTTCTTTGCTTTATTTAGACAGGCTCATTAAACATGCTCTCTTTGGCATGTAGAGTACTTACTTCACATATACCACTATCTTTAAGAAATTAATTCATTCTTTATGAGAACTGAAGTAGTTTACCCTAAAATGTGTTTCTGTACACAAAATCTAAGAAACAAATAAGTACAGGTTTAGATATTTAAAGGAAATCCTTGAGAACGGAGAACCATGAGGAAATAAACTGACAAATAAGGCTCTTTGTGCATGATAAAGCCACATTTTAAAATTATTTTTTGATGGTAATGCCAGAGAGAGAGGCTATGTGCTTGTTTGATTTTGGCTGCAGCAGTCCTAGGGAGAGTTGGGAATAACAATTAATTCAACTGTTCTTTCTTGCCCTTGAGGGTCAAAATGTAGCACTTCATTAGAACAGTAGATACTGGGGGGAAAAAACCCCCAAGTCTTCACACGAGAGCTTCTGTTACTGTTGTGCATGTGGGTGTCATACCTTTTGGCTGGCATTTTGGTGTCTCTTCCTTTTTGTGCTGGTTTTGTTTACTTCCTGCCTCCTTCCTCGTCTCGCAGAGATCTCCTCGTTTATTTTCTCAAGTGCCCATGAATGTTGAGCAAAGGGCATGTCAGCTGGCTGCCCTCCTGGAGTCCAGACGTGCCCTGAGGCATCAGGTGACTACAGCCCTGCCTATCTGGTGTCCTGCAGCACTGGGATTCTGGGTACAGGTGAAATCTGGGGTCAGAGAAAGGAAAAAAAATCACCAAAATGTGATGAGCACTGCTCTGCAGTCACATGGTTGAAACAGCCTATTTTGTGCAGTGTCTTTATTTGACTTGCCTGTTCTTAGCTGTCTCCTTGTTTGGTGAGTGACCCTTTCTGTTCCTCTAAACAAAATATAAACAGTGAAGTAAAAAGCAGCCTCTTTTCAGAGTAAATGCTGAAAACCAGCTGGGCTCAAGATCAGGTCATCTCACAGTGGTCATTTAGCAGTCAGTTGCTCACAGATTTTACTTCCCTCTGGAAGCAAGGATATTCACATTTTCCAAGCATCATTCCTGGCTCTGTAGCACTGCTCTTGTGTCCATACTTCCTGTGGAGCTGTTTCCAATGGCAGAGCTGGCAGTTCGTGCAGATTGTCTTTGATTCCGGTGTACACTTCTGTTTTGTTTTGGTTTTGTGCTTCATTTTCTCTCCAGTCTGTTGTCTTTGGGGGTATGGGAGCGTGCCAGTTGGAACTGTGGTTTCTTTGGTTGCTCACCCCTATCTCTGTTTTCAGTTACCTTCAGCAGTGCTTGGCAAACTGCAGAGTGCTTTTTGGAGAGCACCACTTACAGAAGTGATTCTTTTCATAACTTACTGTTTTGAGTTAACCATCCCAAATCAAGCTGTCTTCTTGAGCTGGAGCATAAAAAGAACTTTTGCTGGTGGGCATAACTTCTGCAAGCCCTACTAAAAAGAATTTTGTGACTTGTAGGTCACTTCCCAGTGCTGGGGTTTTTTGGGATGCCATCTTCTTCTGATGGTTAAAATCACAGAAGCTGTTCTCCAAGAAGACCAGATTTGAAATTCTGGGGACAAGCTCTGAAGGCCTGAATAAGAAGACTGCTTTAAACATAGTGGCACCTCTTTTTTAATGGGTGCCATGACTTCATATCTCAAGCATGGTCCTCAATGCTCGTGTGCATTTCCTTATTTAGTTGAAATGATGATACAGAAATGAAGGTCTAGACCAAAAACATGTTGCTCCTACCTTTTGTGGTGCTCTCTGGCAATTTTTAAGCTCCTTTTGAGGGTGTAAAAGATGACAGCATTGCGATGCAAATGTAGAAATTGTTTTTGAAGTTGTCTCATTTCTGTATCGTGCAGAATTGAAAAGGAGGAGACTGAGAACACAAAGTAGAGGAAAGCATAAAGTGGGTAGGGCAGAGAGGAAAAAGAGGAAACAGATGTTGGAACACTGCAAGCAATGATGGATTGTGATGTGGGATTTAAGGGAAGAAAACAAGAAAAATAATAAGAGAGAAGGCTTAGCAAAATGAGACATTTTCAGAGAAAAAAACTTGATTAAATGTTGTACAGAAATTTTTTGTATGAACAATTATATTTCCATAAATTGGAGAAATTGTGAAAGCCAAGCTCTTTTGCATTTTGCTCAGTAAATTTAATCTTGAGGTTAGCCTATTCCAAGTGGCTAAAAGTAGCTATTTTCATGGGTCACGCAGTTACATGACATTTAGTCTTCCTTTTTATAACTAAAACCATAATTTATTTTTCTAAGAGAGCCAGTTATTTGTCATGTGCATATTTTTTTCTTAACAGACTATAATTTTTAGGAATGCACAGTTTCTGCTAGTGCTGTTTGTCTGATACTTCCAAGTTTTAGTTTTTCCCTGTTTATATGAAGTATTTCTTGGGAGATGGGCATCCATAGAGATAATGATAAGGGTGTATTAGAAGACCAAATTTTGGGTCCTCCTGCAAGGAAGTAGTTTCAGAAGGATGCAGGTTCTCAGTCTGTGACTTATTCTTTGCCATTTGATCATCAAGATCAGCAGATCATTTTATATTGATTCATTCTTTTTTGGTTCAGTGTTTCTAATCTGCTTACAGTAAATTTTGGAAATTACTTAGGTTGGAATAATTTGGGTTCATTCCAACTTAGGTTGGAAATTATTTAGGTTGGAAATTTGCTGTTAATTACTGGAAATACATACAAGCTAACTTCTTTCTCTTCTATCCCCCAGGAGAGCAGACTTTTGGTTTGTACAGTTAAAATGTAGAAGAGGTCTCACATGGCCTGAAAGATGATCTTAGTGCCTTGGGCCAGTAATAGAGAACAATGGGAGATACAGGAGGAGCAGAGGAAATTGATTTGGGGTCTTTGCCAGTGGCTTAGTTGGTTGGGTTACAGGAGGTTGGACATCTGTGCAAGTAGGTAACTGCTTCCAAATGGTCCTAAATAATGTAAAACCCAATAAAGAGCAAATTAAGAATAACTCCTCTGCCTCTCTAGGGAGAAAGTAAAGATACACTGAGTATTTTTCTCTAAGTTTTCCTGTAAGTCTTTAAAAAACTGTTCTTGATGGTAGCCAGAAAGGCCTGGGTTGGGTTGTTTTTTTTTTTTTTTAATTTTCTCTTCTCTCTTAGAGGAGACCACTTGTGATTGTGCTGATGTCTGTTTTATGTTCTAGCCCGAGACTGAACCGTCTCGCCGATTCTTTGTTGACCAGTGGGAGCTCTCCCTTAGCCTTCGCTCCTCCAATCGCCCTTCCTCACCCTCCTCCGACTCTCTCCGACAGGTAGCCCTCACCTGAGCGCTGCAGGAGCACTCAGCTGCCTTTGCTTGCCAAGGACACCCCACGGCCAGGCTGGCACTGCTTCACCTGCAGAACCTCTGGGCTCCTTCGTGCACAGAGCAGGAGCCAGAGGCAGCCTGTGCCTGGCACAGCTCGGTTGTTGTCAGCCAATAAAGCGGTTTGGAACGAAACGCTTTTAACACTCGGTGTCCGTGAGAAGTTTGGGGTGCATCTCACACTCAAACATCATCTCACACATCAGTTTTGAGCACTGATGGTCCTTCTGGCTTTGCAGTGAAGCTTTCTGGTTTTGCTTGCTGCTTTTTGTTGAAGTTTTGGGCCAAGCGACAGAATGTGTTCGTGCATATGTGGTTAATGGACAGTGTGAAATAGAAAGTACTTTGGCTTTTTGAAAAATCACTGAGAATTTGAACTAGTTACAGTTTTCCTACATAAGCAGCAGGAACTTGATTTGACCTAAGCTGGAGCGAGTTCTTTGCCTCCTCTTGAAAGTGTTGCAGAGCATTATATGTCTTGAAGACTTCTAACCATGTGAAGAAAGATAAAATGCTTCACTTAATCCCCATAATTAGGCCAGATGTGATATGGAGCCAAAAAGCAAAACAAATCAGAAACACACAACCCCGAATGAAAAATTCAGCAAGTAAATTTCTCACACCGAATAGTCCGAGGTACTGTGAGTTCATATTAACATACTCATTTTTTGAGCGTGGAATTTCATATGTGCTGGCAGAAATTTAAACATCCTGAAGGATCTGCAGTTGAAGGTTTCAAATCAAAACTTGATCAGGGGAAACCTGGTTCAGCTCTAAGGAAGATTTTCCCATGGAAGTGCTTGATCTCTCTTTTAAGAAAACTTAAAAAGCCTCAAAAATCTCTGATCATTCAGAGGAAATGGAAGACCCTTGGCAAAATTATTATGATTGCCAGTTAAAAATCAGTGCTGAAGAAAATTTTAGAAGTGAGCACCACTTAAAATGTCATGTTTGACAAGATATTTGTCATTGAAAAGCAACTCTGCACATGTGTATGTGCACACATGGAACGTGGAAAACTCTGAAAGACAAATCATTTGTTATTTCTTACATATAGAAATACTGCAAGTGCTCTGCCTCTTGGAATGGAATCAGTAGACAGGTATAAATTCTTGGTAGAAATAAACCCTCATTACTGCAGTGACAAAGAGCTTAAGGAATTAGGACTGTAAGTGACAGCAGCAGTAATCTCTGGCTGAGCACTCCTATTTTCATAATCTTTTTCCTCAAAGAAGTACCCATCCTGTGGTGAATTTCAGTTTTTGTGGTGCTTCCTGCTGTTCTCGTGTCTGAACTTGTGAAGGTTTTAAACATTCCTAAAAGGCTAATAACCACACATTAAATTAGTTATTAGTTGTGGGAAATAACTACTGTGCTTCAAGCAAGTTCTGCTATAAAGTAAAGGGGGTTTTAAGATACAGCTGTAGTCTTTCCTTTTGTTATCCTTGGCATTTCACACTTGCTAGAAGCCGAGTGGCTCTCTGATCCTGTATTAGCTAAGGCTCCAGCTAGAAACATTCCTAATGCTGCTTAGTCTGGAAAAGGGAAGTTGCTTGGCGTGCTCTTTGCTGCTCTGAGTCAAATCCCTGGCGTTTGCAGTGTGATTGAGCTAACCTGGATGTAACCACCTCATTTTCTTAACCACGTAATTATTGCCAACGGTTGTGTTTCCCGTGAAAAACACTTCCTCTGCTCCTGCAGTGATTGAACTTGGCTTGCAGACACTCACTTGGTACCACCTAAGGTAACAGCCAACTTGCCTAGACTGCTGAAAATACTGGAGGGTTTTTAGATATGCAGAGTTATGGAGTCGTGTGTGCCCGTGATGGAGAAAGGCCAAGTCATAAAGCTGTGTTCAGGGTTGAACAAATACATGTTCCAGATGTGTGCAGGTATGGCTTTAATGCTTTGGATGAGGCTCTTCCATCTTTTTCCATATAAACCTCTATGTATTTTTAGCACTGGAAGAATTAGTATTTTTGACTCACTGTGAGTTCTTGAGTTAAGGACTTCTCCCTGTTCTGTGAGTGCTCTGTAAATGAATTCTTTCCAGGTGCAAAGCATACAAATACACTGTTGTAATCAGCATGTTGCATTAGACTTGGTAACATGCCTTCTAAAAGACCTTTGTTTCTGATGTCAATTTTACCTGGAACCTAAACTCTTAACCTGTATTTAGCCTCATCTTTTAGAAGTGTCTATACTCAAGTTTCCAGGGGCAAAAAACCCCACAGGTGAAAACAAGATCCGCTCCCTTCATCATCACAGTATTTCTAGGACACTTAAAAAATACAAAATGCAAGCCTTCCTGTCCATTCCTACAGGTGATCCTGGACTGTACTGGTGATTTCTGATGACACTGGCTTTGCTGTTACTACTTGTCACTTCATATTGTCCACTGTCTTGGCATGATTTGACCCCTCTGCACCTTTTCACCACCTAACCTATCATCATTCNGTGTCTATACTCAAGTTTCCAGGGGCAAAATACCCCACAGGTGAAAACAAGATCTGCTCCTCTTCTCTCTTAGAGATTTCTATGTACTAAGTACATCCATTGTACTTAAAAAATACAAAATGCAAGCCTTCCTGTCCATTCCTACAGGTGATCCTGGACTGTACTGGTGATTTCTGATGACACTGGCTTTGCTGTTACTACTTGTCACTTCATATTGTCCACTGTCTTGGCATGATTTGACCCCTCTGCACCTTTTCACCACCTAACCTATCATCATTCTAGTGATTTTTTTTTTTTAATTTGATTCTTTTTTTTTTTCTTTTCTCACATCACTCTTGTTTTATTCAACCCATCTGGTAGAAGTATATAAAGATGTACACAGGCGGAGTGAGCTCATTGGCTGAGCAGATAGCCAATCAGCTTCAAAGGAAAGAGCAGCCCAAAACCCTTCTAGACAAGAAGGAACTGGTAAGACGATGTGCCGGCGACGGCGCGTGTTTGTGATTAGATGTCGTGTAGATCTGAAGTTTCGTGAGTGTCCCGTTGTTAACACCGCTGATGGAATCTGTCGTAGCTTTGTGAGAGATTTTCCTTTCCCTTTCTCCATCCACCCTCACTCTTGTCCTCATTTTCTCGGCCAAGTATTTTAATCTAATGCCAGCGTCCAAAGGTTGAGCATAATTAATTGAGAAACTGTTCATAACACTTCTGCACTGCTGCTTTCTGGGGGGGGACACTGGTTTTGATAACGTAGGTCTAAGAATTGCTATTTGAGGGTGTTCTAATGGTTTTGCTTTTCTTCACGTGCCTCCTTAAGATGCTGATTTCAGGGTCATTATTAATAATACTGGTGTCCACTCATCTACCCAGAACTTGTTTTACTCCTGATATACGTAGGCATGACATCCTAGGACCCTTTTTCCTGGACAGCAAGGTTAGTTTTTGGTGTCCTGGTTACGAGCTGTGTCCGAGAACTGCAGCATCCACGTGTGAGAGAACCGCAGCAGCCTCCAGGCGCTCCCGCGTCCACGTAAACGAAGAGCAAACGCGACCGTGCGGTCTCGGTGGGGCTGGACAGCCACAAACTCAGCCATCCTTGTTTCTGTCCAGGGCTCTCTCAAGAAGGAGTTCCCCCAGAACCTGGGAGGCAGCGACGTGTGTTACTTCTGCCGCAAGCGGGTCTACGTGATGGAGAGGCTCAGCGCTGAGGGCAAGTTCTTCCACCGCAGCTGCTTCAAGTGCGAGTACTGCGCCACCACCCTGCGCCTGTCGTCCTACGCCTACGACATCGAGGACGGTAAGGGAAATGGCCCTCTGCTCTCAAGCCTCTTCACTCTCCTGGAAGCTCTTTTGTTGCTTAAAAATTATTTGGTGAGTTAGAGTAATTCCATTCCCAAGGCACCGTCTCTCAAGCTGTTGGAACCTTATGGGTTTCCTGTGGCCGCATCATGCTGGCAGCAAAGCGGGTCTGTGGATGCTGAAAAGCTTTCAGCAGAGAAATTTTCCAGCTTTCTGCAGTATTCTGTGAGGCTGTAACATTTAGTGAGAGCCCTGTCTTTCCCATACAAGCTATTCAAAACAATATTGTGGTTTTCTGTAAACTATCTTGCACCTGCAGTTATTTGTAGAATTGTTAAGATACTGACTAGAGAAACATTTTGAAATGGCTGTTGTAGAATTTGACCAATCACCCTGGGAGGTGGGTGACTAGAGGTCCAATGACCTTACACCATGCCAGAGCTCTAAGGTATAAAAGATGTGATAAATAATTAAATTTAAAAAGCTTCTTCTCTCTAATTCCTGGACCAAATTCGTGTTCCTTCTCGCCCCTCCTCGCGATAACAGAGACACAGGCCGAGCTCGTAGGAATTAATATCATCATAACAGCTGCTAGAATGCAGGGAAACAAATAATAGGTGGAGGTTTTAAAAAGCTTTTCAGGCTGAGTTTGAGGGCTAGACCTTTTACTCTCCTCCTTTGACAGTATTTAAATAAAACTCCCGAGTGTTTAATACCACTTAAGAGAAAATAACAGGTTGGAGAGAAATGCAGCCAGTTTGTTCTTCTTGAAGATACCACAACTGTCCAATTCTGTATGTTTATTTTAGATGGAATAAAATAGGAACTTCATAATCAGGGGCTGTGATAATAGGTCATTACAAGCTAAGTTCTGTTTGTATAGAAAAAATGGAACATCAAAGTTGAGTAGAGGTAAGTCAGTGTTAGAGAGTTGTTGCAGTAGTCACTGAAGATTCAGTAATGACTCATTTTCTGTATCTGGTAGACTAAGGAGGAAAGAATAGGATCACAAAACTTGCTGATGCCTCAATTAACAGCATCTAACATACTAAGAATGAAGGGAAACCAGATATACCCTACAAGTCTGAGAAACCAGACAATATGGCAGCAGGTGAAACTGAGTTTATCAACAAAGTGTGCATATTGAAAGTAATTTAAGATCATCCATCAGTTGTGAAAAATGATCTCCTCCTAAGAGCAGCCATGTATTGCAGTCTTTGCTTGAGCAGTGATTGACAAAAATGTCACAGTTTCTGAGGAAAATGTGTGAGAAAGTATTTCAGGTAGATGTTGATTCACATCAGCAGGTATGCATTTATTTCCTTCCACAGCTGCCTACCTTTAATCCAATCTCAGTAGGAAAATAAGTGCAAAATGGTGTAAAACTAGTGACAAGTTAGGTGCAAAGGTTTCTATTTCAGATATGATGGTGTAGAAAACAAAATAACAGCATAAAAGTGTTAGCACCAGTAGTTTTCCCCATTGATTGAGGCAAAGATGAAGTAAAAATTTTAAATTGATGTCACAGGATGACATTCCAAGATATTCTCCTGCAGATTTAAATTGATAGGTATCCAGTGTGTGTAACTAGGAATAATCTTTTAGTATATACTGGGTAGAAAAATGGCTGTGGAAACACCATCTGGGTTAAGGGGCAAAAAGAACTAAAATTGTGTACTCATGATGCATTGTATAATGACTTTAAGTAATGGACTTGCTGGGTTGTGAAGAGTTGAGGAAACAGAATCATCAAACCAGAGTCCCAGTGAGGCATAGAAACCCCTTTATTGCTTGGCCGGAAGGTCAGCAGACTTGGCATGCAAGTTTAAAGGGGCCAGTGGTAATTTGGAAATCAACATGTAAAAGTAACATCTTTGTCAGAAATCAGAGTTGGGGAGAAGCATTTTTTGAGCACTGCTCTTATTTTGGGCATTCACAAGTAGCTGAATATCTGACTGTATGTTAAGCAGTAACAGACTGAGCTCCTCTGTCAGCTGTATGGGCTTGAAACAGTTTTTACCACCAGATTTTTAGTGATTCCCTCTGCGAGCAAGCTGTGTGTGCAGTTACAGCCAGATAGTTCTCAGTGAAGCAAACACAGAGCTTGGAGTTTCAGCAGGCTTATAGCATTGATTCTGAAATAATACATGCGAAACAATTGTGTGTGTATATGAAGCAGATAGGGCTAAACATAAATCTGTGGTATCCTATCTAATGTAATCGTTGTGAAAATGTAGCTTATATTTCATTCTGAGCTTTCTTTGAGAGGAAAAAAAACAAAGCCGTACACACATTGTTGCTGTTCATCTAGCTGTTTGGGCTGATAAGCATTCTGCAGCCTTCTGCAGTCAGTGTCTGGTTTTAGGCTTCAAAGTCTGAGAATTTTTATGTAAGAGCTTTTAGGTTGTTTCTCGTTTCAGACAATCTCAAAAAGCAGGTTTTGGTAAGAGTAAATATTAAGAAATACTGACTGAAGAAAAGATTTCTAGATAGATGTTTGTCACTTTTCCATCATAAAGCATCGTGTGAATAGCAGCACAGAGAAACTAGAGGAAGAGGCAGAGGTCAGAATATGTGTTGGGAATGCGTTAGCAAAGCTCTGGGAATGGGATAGCAGTGGAGGGTGCTGAGGGCTGCATGTGCCAAGCAGGATACACTGACAGAGGTACAGTGGAACATAATTATGAGGCATCAGTTTGCTGCTTTTATTAGTACTAATATTAAATACTACTAGCATTTGTATTACAGTGTTGCTAATGCTGCTTTGTCTTCCTGACAGTGCTCAGATACCAGTGAAAAACCTCTCTAGACTTCTGGGGTGTTAGTAAAACCAGTAGGAACACAAAAGATCTTATTTGTGAAAATGAATCATTGTCCTTTCTACAAGCAGCCACTGTGCATTTTGAGAGATGGTTCTTTGGGAGTTAACACTGTCCTCTCCCACTTTCCTCTGCTGGTTGGATTCATTCTTGCTTTTTCCAAAAGTGCTTCTGCCAGCTTTTCATGTGATGATTTCTTTGTTCCTCACACACTGCCGCATTGTTAGCATGTGATACCACACGAGCCTCACAGCTTTGCTTTGGTGTTTGATCGGATTTTCAACTAAATGGCTGTCAGGCACCCAATGGAAAGGAGGCTAGTTACAAGGGGAGAGAGCAGGGCTGGAGCTAAAACTTCAGCCAGTGTTTGCCTCTGCATATAGGGAGGAAATTACAGGGAGCAACGGGAGTGGCAGCAGAAAATAAGTTGCAGTGAGATGGACGTTTATATTGTGCTAAATTCCTGTGTTCCTGTTGCTGACCATCGTTTGTGTTTTATCTGCAGGTAAATTCTACTGTAAACCTCACTACTGTTACCGAGTCTCTGGTTATGCTCAGAGGAAGAGGCCAGCAGTGGGTCCTCTGTCAGGAAAGGTAACTCATTATTTTCACCTAACATGCTGTGTTAATAGATTTTGATTTGTGACATTGAGAAAGTATGTGTGATGGTTTGGGGTTTTTTCAGAAATTCAGAGTGCATTTAGTTGCTTTATATACCATGAAAGCTTGCAGTTCAAGCAAATTTTATTTAAAAGCAATTCCTCTACTTAGTACTGCTCTTTTCATGGTACTTATTATAAAATTATGTACTATCCCATTGAAAACAGAATTTTGATTTGTTTTTCTTGTCAGCTGAATTACTTTCTCAGTCCATGCTGAGAGTAAATGAATAATGTTACCAGTTCTGGTTTTGCTTTTGTTTCTCTATGGTTTTACTTCAGATGAAGCGAATTGTTTGCATTTCCTTTGAAACATAAAGTTCTACCCCACTTGCATAAGCTATGAAGATCACATGCCTTCATTTCTGAAGGTTTGCTGTGTGTTTACCTCCATGAAAAGACAGAATATCTCCTGTCCTATACCATCATAATAGAAGCATTTGTGCTCTAAATACAGGATGAAGAGACACTGTGTGATACAGAAAAGTCCCTCAGCTTCTGTCATTATAATCCAAGGCATTTAATTTTTCTCCTCAAGCCCTCTTTCAGTATTTTTGCATACACTGAGCAAGCTTCATGCTGGTTTCTTAAATTCTGTTAAACTTGCATGCTGCAAACTGCCCTTCTCCCTTAAATTATATTTTCCTTTGTGCTAGCAGTGGTGCCTGTCCTTCTGCCTGATTCTCAGGTTTTATTAGTACAAGCTGAAGCTGTACTCCTTTTTGGAAGGATAAGGGATCCATCCCAGTATGTGCCATACTTCCTGCCGAAACTAGGGACTAAAATTGGTACCTGTTTTATTTCCCAGAGGAGCAAACCTCAGGGATGTTACTGCTTTGACTTTCTTGGATATCTAGTTTATTTTTCAGAGCTTTAATAAAGCCTCACATTGAGAAGGAACATGCTTGTTTTTCAGCCTTTGCTGTATGTGATGGTTACAAAGTATCTCAATTGCAAGCTGGATTCGTAGCTCAGCATGTTCACTACACACAGCAATTCCAATTTTAACATGGATTTAACTTCCCCCACGTTCTTCCAGGACGCCAAGGGACCTCTGCAGGACGCCATGGCCAGCGACGGGAGCGGACGGGCCAGCAGCATCCCCGGCTCAGCAGAGAGGGCCCCAGGTAGCTCCGCTTCCTTCTTTAGCAGGGTGGTGCAGTTGTCGCTCGGCCTCGCGGGCAGAGTTGGGGTGGTGAGCCAGCGCCTGCACAGCACGGTCTCCTCCATTGGGCACCACGTAGCCCAGAACCCTCTGGACTCCTTTTTCATGTGCCAGCTGCTGGCTTTTGGGGTTCCCTTTCTCTATGTGCAGTCAGAAGTTCTGGGGCAGATCCTAGGGGAGTTCTGTGGGCAGCCTGCTGACCAGTGAGAATCGATGTGAGCCCGCTCGGAGCTGTGTAACTCGTTTGGTTTTTTTGCGGTGCCGCGTGAGTTTTTGTGTGTTACGTGGAAATCTCAGTATTTTATTTTGCACTGTGGCTTTGGGGCCTTAGATGTTCTCAGTTCTTTCAAGGACATTATTTGAAAGAATTCCAGGAAAACACAGATGCTCAGTTGAGGGTCTCCTCTGAGCTGGCCCATATAAAGAGCCCTGTAATGCATGCAGCTCAATGTTAGTGAAATTAAAAGTTTTTCTGAAGCACTGGAATAGCTCACAAACTGGATTTCTGTGTTTTCCTGAATTCTGGGTGTGGTTTCTCGTTCTCCCAAGCTTCTCTTCATTAATCTGGTACTTGAATGGGAAAGATCCCATTACCTTTGGATTGTGTCTCCTTTGGAATTCTGGGTGTCTGACAGCTAATGGGATTGGATTCCTTAAACCCCTTGAATTTCGTGGTGCTGGCAGGTCATGGTGCTCTTCCCTCTGCCAGCATCTGTGCTGCTCCTGGCCATGGCTTTGGAAGTGGGGTGGTGGATGTGTGTGTCTTACTGTGATGTAGTTTTTCCTTTTAACTGGAGATTCTAATTCCTTCTAACACGAGAGAAGTGTCTGTGCTACAAATGCTCGTTTGCCCAGCCCCCAAGTGCTCATTTGGTGATGTCAGAAAAAGGAAGAAATATTAATTTCTAGTACTTGTTCCAGAAGACTCTGGATAAACTAAATCAGCTCTTTTCAGAAAGAGAACATACTTAGAGCAATGCTTTGAGAAAAGAATGTTTTCATAGTGCCAGGTGAGAAGACCTTGACAACACAGGAGCAAATAAAAATCATGGCGTTCTTTGACTTTCTATTATTCTACAAGTGTTTCTAAGATTGTAACTGAATGCAGTCTGACAGAAATTTATTCTTAGTGTGTGTAGCTGTTACTTGGAGTGTAGTTACTTGCAAGATTTCCTATTTTGTGTGTATGTGTAATTTCCATATGGCAAAAGTGAGAAAAAGGAAAAAATAGGGAAGAATATTTGCAAAATGCTGTGGACAGATGTGTTAACGACAGCATTTTTTGCATAACTGGATAGATTTAAAATTGCTTTCTCTGGAAGTGAAAAAACTTTATTTTTTGTAGCTTGGAGTATATTCTTAAAGATGAATAGAAAAAAATATTTATTGATGCACAGGGCAACTGATGTGAGAATAAGGTGTTTTATGGAGTGAAGCTGTAGGTGATGAGAATTGGAAGGAGGAGATTTTAATTGCATTTATCAATTAGTTTATCACAGCAACTGCTGGCAGAAAATCTCCTTTAATTTAGTCCTTCCAACAAATCAAATTTAATTGCTTGTACAAAGGAACCTTCAGCAAGTAGCACGTAAATGATCACTAAGTAGAGTAAACAATAGGGCACAGTTTGTGATAAACTTCTGTAAACCAGATATAAGTCAGCTATAAATCAGATGTGTCCTTCTGTAGAGGTGGCACAATCCTGTAGCAGCACTGTAGTATTTCCAGAGGAGTGAGGTGGAACAGACACCATTTTGTCTAATGGCAAAACTTGAAATCTAGGGCTCCTTCTGTTTGCTTTCTGCTCGTTTAAAGCAGTGTATAACTGTAGCATAATGTTCAGAGCTTTTGGACCTTTTCAAGCTTTGCCCCTTGCAGTGCCCAAAGCGCATCAGGACATCCTCAGCTTAGCTGGCTCATGTTTCAGGCAGTGTGTCGTGGTGCATTCTCGTGTGTGCATGGCAGAAGTACATTTAGTGGTAGCAGAGGTGAGCAGTGCCTCTGTTGTGCTGAAGAAACAGCATTAGTGGCTGAGTTTTGTTTTCTTTGTGCAGTATGATTTCAGTATCTATTGGAACTAGTGACTTAGCAATGGTTAAGAAGCAGGAGGAAGCTAAATGGAATGTACTTTGAAAACAAGCCCCAGTGGCATTAAAGGCAGGGCAGCTCTGTGTTAGAGTAGCAATCATGTGCTACAGGTACCTACCTTCAGCTCCTGTTCTTGCTGGGTGGGTAGGTCAGGAAACCTGTGATGGGTTTTACAGTTATTTATGGTTTGAAAAAACAAATCAAACCTTTTTGAATTACCAAGCTTACCTATACAGTGGAAGAACAGGATATTATTCCTAAATAATCAAAAGGAGTCTGTAAGATTACATCTCAGTGGAACTCCTGAATTTAAACTATTTGTGTAAATGCTTTCTTGCAAGCTTTCACTGTAGACTAGACAAATACCTCGAGCAAAAACCTGTCTTGAGAAGGAGACAGAGAGGCAGAGCTCTATTTCCAAGCCTCCACTTCACCCATCTGGTGACTCACTTAGTACAGGTCATATCTGTGTTTTGCTTCCTTTAAGGCAAGTGCCACCAAATGGAATTTGGCAATAGCAATTTCAGGCCCTGAGGTCTGAGGTAATCCTCAGTAGTGAGGTAGATCTTGGTGTCCAGTGTAAGTTGCCCCTAAAAGGATTAATTAAAAGCAGAAAAGTGTGTGACATGCTCAGGTTTGATATTTGGTGGAGATGAAAAGATAGCTGAGCAGGCAAAGGGAAGGTGTACAGCAGTAACATCCATTGTGGAATATATAAAAAGCCAGCCATTTTCAAATTTCATACCTGAGAGTTAAATTCAGCCCTGAGTTACCAAAAGTGCTCGTTTCAGGGAGCTTTATGGTGACTCATGAAGGGCCTGCTTTTCAGTTGTCATGAAACCCCAAATGGATGTAAATGGCATGGGTTTTCTCCCTGCAGTCCCTTTGCTATACCACCAAAACTTTTTTAGCCAGCTCAATGCTTAAAATATATTCAACCACAACGTAGCCCTGAGCAGGTTTAGTCAGGTGAGGTGAGATTGGTCACAAGAGACCCTTTCTTGTGCTGTGTCACTAACCTGGTTGGCATGTGTTAACTCTGCTAAAGGTGTCAGCCCTCCCTGGGTGGCCACAGTCCTGGCTGGCATTTCGGGTGTCCTGTCTGTCCCCTGCCCAGGGATAGGTGCAGGGCACAGCCTGTGATGAGCAGCAAGGTGAGGTTTGCTCAGCAGTCAGCTGGAATCACCCTTTTTGGGAGGGGTTTGCAGAGAGCCCTGGTGCTCACAGGGGCAGCTCCCAGCGAGGTGATGGCCAAAGTGGCTCCTGGAACCCTTTGTTGTGGGAAGTGGCAACAAGCTTTTGAGCAGTGGCTGCCATTCTCTCTGGGAAAGGGAAGTTGGGGACAGCTCTTCCTGTGCTTTTGGTCCTGCTGAACTGTGGCATGCTTGTTGTAGATTCTGTAACTTTCTCTGTACCTTGTCTGCCTGTTTTTCTCTATCTTCTGCATTTGCCTTTGTGCCAAAATGCTGCTATTGCCAAGAAAAAAAACCTGAACAAACAAAAAACTTTTGCTTTTCAACTGTCTCTCCCTTTGATAATCTGTAACTGCTGTGTCTTGGAATTTTTTTTTGAATATTATTTACAGTACTTGATATGGTTTTAATGTGCTTTTAATGCAAATGCTGTTCTTCTGTTTGTTCTAAAGGTCTGTAAGAATATATTTCCAAATTTTCAGCTCTTTCTTGACAGATGGACTTGGAACAGTCTTTACCCCTATCAGCTTTATGATGTGCTCCTTGGGGTGATGTTAGCCAGCGATGTTTTGTTGTAAAATATTTCCCATTTCAGGCTCATGTTTTCACAGCAATGCATTTCTGTCCCTATCAGCAACAGGAAGTTCATAAAGGAAAGACTGCCTAGGGAAACTCGTACTTGTACAGCAATAAAAGGCAAGTCAAGAGATCTTCTGCTGTAGCTACTTGAAAGATTAAGAAATCAAATATAAGTGATAGTATGAAAAACTGAACAATGCAATACAAAGTAGAGGTGCTGGGACTTTTGCATTAATATCACATAAATACATAGTGTATGTGGTATAGGTATGCAGTCTGAAAAGCTAAAATCCTCCTATGGATGTGCCTTAAGTGTTTTCAGGGAGAAATATTCAGAGAAAAGCCCTTAACAGCAGACCCCTAAACAAGTACTGTTGTATATAGCAAGCAATATACGTGAGGAAGTTCTTTTGCTCACTTGGAGAGCTAGGAAAGAGTGGCTGTTTCCTCTAAATGGCATGTAAAGTAAATGAAATTTTAAACTAAATTATCTGAGCCACATTTGCAAAAGGCTCTTAAGTGTCTGTACAAGTATAAGGAATATTTTTGAATGCATCCAATATTATTTGTGCACAATTCAACTTTGTGTCTGAAAAAAAATACAAATATATATTTCTGTTTGGGAATAAGCTGCTTGTTCCTAAACATTGCCTCTATTGTTCAGAAGCATTGCCTCTTCACTGTTCTGCATACACTGAACATGCCTTACTTGTGAAAATGATTTAGCTCAAAGCAATACTGTTTGCTGTGCAAACAAACATCTTCATGAAATCCTCTACTTGGTCACTTCTTTTCATTGTTATTCACCTTTGGGTTTTGTTCTTGTTTTAATTTGGTCTGGTTTAAACATTAAATTACAGAAGATAACAGTAAACAAATTGTGTGACATGCCATTCTGTTTGAGGTGCCTTCATTTTAAACCACTGAACATTTACAAACATATCCCACTCTTTTCCCTGCCAAAAATAAAAAAGAAAAAGGAAAGCATTCATATTTCAGGATGCACCACCAAATTGGGATGAAAGCTGTTTCCTCTGCTAGCGTGCCTTGAATATTGTCTGTTCTGTTTGGAGGAGCCATGGTGGTGTGTTTATCAGGGCATGGCACACGATACTGAACCCTTTTGTGGGCTATCACACAACTGCAGAGAGATCTGATGCAAGATTGATTTCTCTCTGGAACATTCACAACACAAACTTAAGAACCAGACCCAGCATTTTTGGAAGCTGAGGAGAGCGTGCAGGTTGCCTGATTAGAGCCAGGGTTCAGTGCCCAGGGAATCATCCCTCAGTAACAAGGCAGGAACCTGTTAGGATAAGTGCTTGACTGTTCCCAGTCCATCATGTTCCTTTTCAGTGTTCTTATCAGGATTTGGGTGGCTTTGGCATAAAGGACAGGAGAATGCTAAAGGATCAGCAATTTGAAGCCCAGAAAATTTGGGAAGGAAAAGAAAAGGTGTGATGGGAAGGGTTATTTGTTCTTAAGAGTAGGAGATGCAGCTGAGCTGATGGAGTTTCACTGAAAAATCCTGAAAAACATTTTGAGGACTGAGACAAATGCATTCAAAATAACAATGTGCTGAGTTTGTGCTCATGGCTGGATCCTGCTAAGAACACTTTTTCTTGGGAGTAACTGGGCTCCCAACTCCTCCTCTCTCTCTGGCTTTCAGACCTGTAGACTTGTGCCACTGGAATATTTGTTGTTTCTATGTGTATATTCTGAAGGGTGATATGAATTTTTCTGGGCACTTTAAGAGCTTCATTGAATGTTTTTGTGTCTTAGAAAAATAGCATTAAGTTTGTGTGAAGGAGTTGGATTTTTTTTTTTTTATTAATTGCAGAATTAAAATGTCTGGTTTTTTGAAAAGTGGAATCTCAGTAATACTATTTTGAGATTGTTTCCCTCAGAGTAAAGGAGGGACTGTGCATAAAATAAGTTCAGTGACAGATAATGTTCAAGTGAGATGATTTAGTGCTCAGAAAGGCTTCATGTCTCCACTGTATAGTCCCTTTGAAGACTTTGATTTATGCAGTTGTTTGTTTTTAAGCTGGTTTTGTTTTGGGTGTGTGTGTCTCTGAATTATGTAACACGTGGTTTCCCTGTTGCTGTGAAATGGAGATATTTTTTGTTCAACTGTGTGAAATGTTCAAGGGAATAAATTCCAAACAAACTTCAGGTTTCTGAGTTTTTCTTTGTCCTCCCCCTTGTCCCTCCTCTGGTTCCAGGTGAGGGATGCTGCAGGGGATACAGCATTGGGGGACAGTGGAATGAACAGATCTAGCAAGCTCAAATACAACAGCCATTTGGGGAGCTCCATGGCATGTGCCATCTCTCACTACTTTTCAGGCTCTTTCTGGATTGTGGTGGGGGTTTTTTTTCAGTTTTGCTGTTATGTTGTGGTTTGCTCAGAGTGCAGGGCACCCATTGCACACACAGCATGACTTTGCTGTAGAAAACCTGCTGAGGACCTCCTTGCTAGATACTCTACTGCTTTGGCAAAGCTGACTGTGGGTGGATGTGCTCTCAGCATTGTGGTTTCAGGGATTTTGGTGTCTTTAGGAGGTGGTTTTGTGTGCCTTGCTGCAGGCCAGAGGGCTTTGTCACGCTCTGAGAGCAAGGCAGTCACACCCACGGGGGAGCAGGGACACGTGGTGTGACAGGTAAGAGTCCTGACAGGCTTTGGTTCCTCCTCTTGGTGTAGCTCTGCTGCAGTGGTGGGATGCTTTGGTGTGATGAAAAGACAGAAAATGAGTAAATACTGAGCTTTGTAGCCAAATCCTGTCTCGTGTTCTAGCTGGACTGTTGTCTTTTCTGAGGAGACTGCACTCGAGGAGGTGACCTGCCTTCCTCAGGACCACTGAGAGCCTGTTCTGTGATGTTCTCACCATGACAAACAGACTGGATCATAGTTGTGAGCTGCATTTTCCTGTTCTCAAAAATATCTTGGGTTAGTCTACATTAGGGACTTGTTCTGTATTTTTTCCTCACATGCTTCTCATGCTTCCTACTGCACCATCAGCAGCTAAAGCTTGTAATAGCTGATGACTTTGGAAAGTTTAATTGTGAACGAGATTTGGCCAGAGTAGTTAAATTTAAATGGTCACAGAACTACAACCACAAACCAGTTCTGTTGTGTGTAAAATTTCCTTCTCTGGAGGAAGTTGATTGCTTTATGCCTTTAAAATTGCCTTTAATTTTCCATTACTGTGTTAAGCAGTGCCAGTTTTGAGGTTAAGATGGGCCTTCAGTGCTGAGGAGGAGCCATCAGCATTCAGTGTAAAACTTCATGTGCTGGTGCATGAACTAGAAATGTCATTTTGATGTGCCACTCAAACAGCCTCAAACACTGGTCTGTGTCAGGGAAGCTGTTAACTCTGCAGCTACATATGAGCTATCCAGAAATCAAATGTTTGCTTCATGAATTAAGAAAAAAAATAAAGGGTGAAGGGAGGTTCATTTCCAGAGATCATCCCCATCAGAGTAGAAATCAGACTTCCTTGCTGTACCAATATAGGAAGCCACATTTTCAGCTAAAACTTGGAGTGACTGAGTGCATCAGTGGTAGGAGAGAGAGCCCTCACCTCAATTCTCTTTTAAATCCACACAGATACCTCACACTTTCTGTTTCTGTGCCTGTGGTTCTTCTCTAGTGTCATGACTTCTGTAACAGCGATGAAAAAGTGTAAGAAGGTACTTCTAAAATAATGAGTGAATAAAAATTAATACAAATTAAAACTAGGGAGTTACAGTTTGACCACCTGCTTGTGATCAGCAGCGTAATATATTAAGGTTTATAGTTGATGATGTATCTGAAAATGCAAGAAATGAGGGGAGAAAACCAAATCGAAAAACCAACCAAACAAAAAAAACCCAAACAACAGCCAAACCAAAAATAACAAACCAAAAAGCCACAAAATCAAAACAAATAGAAATAATCTCAAGGGAAGGAAACAGATAATCCAGAGTCAACATCAAAGCTATTCTCCTGCTTCTTTGAAGTGTATTTATGGAGGAAGGTGAATTAGTTGCTGAGCTGATCCTGATGACTTGAGTTTAGCTTGGGCTTTCCAAACACCAGTGGGCAGATGCCCTTTAAGGATGAGATGGCACTGCTGTGCTCTGTTTAGTTGCTTACATCTCCTCTCAAAAATGTTTAGTCTGACACTTCTCATGTTTGCTGTCATCCCAGAAGGCTGTGGTGTTTGCTTTTTTAGGAAAATTTCATAATCCTCCTTTCTGCTGTTATGGAGTTTATCTGATGGCTTGAGGGTAGAAGTGTTTAAAAATAGGAATTTTTTACCCAAGAGGTGTTTTGAATACTTTCAGGCTGATGTGAAAACACATCAGAAGTGATGTGTAAATTATTTTTAATCAGTAATAAGTCTTTTGGAAGCTTTCTTTCTGGAACAATGCCAGATTTTTAATACAACTAGCTACATATATAATTACAAGAGTTTTCCTGGTTTTAGGAAAAAATTCCACTAAGGTGTGAAGCTCTAGGTTGCTTGGAATATTTTGTTTCTTTACAAGTTACACAAGAGTATGTGATATAAATGTAGGTAGTAGAAAAGTGTGCAACAGAATGAGGGAGCAGATGTTGAAACTTTTTGGAGTATGTGGATCTTTTACTCAGGGCAAGTATTCCCCACTGTATTTTCCTCTAACTGCCAGCCTAAGATTTCAGCCTGTTCCATTTGCAGCACAAATATTGACTTAAATGGTGGAAATTAGGTAAAGACGTGCTTAGTATTTAAATATATTCTGAGATCCAGTGATTATGGAAATCTGTAGGATTTTTCTCTTGCCACAGAAGAGATACAGTGGTTATTAGCAGTAGCTGAAAGAAGAAAGCTGTTCACAGGTGCTGTTTTGAATCTGATCACAAATGGAACAGGAACCTGAAAAAATTGCACTCCACATTTTTATTACCCATGATAAAATTTCAAGTTTCTGATGGGTGGCTCTTTAATCATCAAAATATTGTCCATTATCCCAAGTGGAACTAGAAGTACCAGTTTCTGTAAAAAATAAACAAAATTTGTACTGAAAGATTCACAGAATGAATCATAGAGCAGTTTGAGTTGGAAGGGACCTTAAAGATCATTCAGTTTGAACCCCTTGCCCTTGACAGGGACACTTTCCACTGGACCAAATGGCTCCAAGTCCTGTCCAGCCTGACCTTGAACACCTTCAGGGATGGGGCATCCACATCTTTGGGCAATCTGTTCAGTGCTTCATCACCCTCACAGTAAAGAATTTCTCCCTGATATCCAATCTAAACCTGCTCTCTTTCAGTTTAAAGCCGTTCTCCATTGTCTTATCACTCCATGCCCTTGTAAAAAGTCCCTTCTCAGCTCTCTTGCTGGCCCCCTTTAGGTACTGACAGGCTGCTCTAAGGCCTCCACAGAGACTTCTCCAGGCTGAGCAACCCCAACTCTCTCAGCCTTTCCTCACAGGAGAAACATTTCATCCCTCTGATCATCTTTGTGGCATCCTCTGGGCTTGCTCCAGTAGATCCACATCCTTCTTATACTGGGGCCCCCAGGGTTGGATGCAGCACTCAGGTGGGGTCTCACCAGAGCTGAGCAGAGGGGCAGAATCCCCTCCTTCCCCTGCTGCCCACGGTGCTCTGGATGCAGCTCAGGACACTTTTGGCTTTTTGGGATGTGAGTTCACCCCAAAAATTGCCAGGTTGTGTTGAGCTTTTTGTCCACCAACACCTGAAGTCATTCTCAGACCTTCTCCTGCATCAGGCAGTTCTTCATCCTCTTAGTCCTTGCCTTTGCCTCCTGTGAATTGAGCCATGTGCCTGGAGCAGTTGCCAGTGAAGATTCCACTACTACTTTTAGGGGGAAACACCCTTGGTTTGGCTTGGTGTGATTTGCACAGTGGGAATCACCTGTCTGATCCCTCCCAGTGAAATGAGAGATTGCAGAGTGCTGCATACAAATGGCAAGTGCTACAATGAATAAACTATACAGAGTGTTATGTACCACGGTAGATAGCAGAGACTCTTTGTAACAACAAATAAACAACAATATAATAAACAAATAAACAACAATAAAAGGGATCACTGTTTGGATTATAACTGGACAATCAATCTTAAATAGTAATTTCTAAGTTACTTAACAAAAATAAAGAGAACACTCAAAAAGTGGGAAACCTCATTAACCAAGATCCTGATGCTCTTAAGATCTAGTCTGGCCTTTTCTCTTTTTTCCTTTTCCTCCCTGCCAGTCCCTGGATGTGCCTCATCCCAGGTGGTTCTTTGAGGTACCATACCTTGAATAGCTTCCAGAACAAAATGTATGCCTGCAAAGTAATGTTATTTTATCCTCTTCAGCCTTCCCACACTCAGCTTCTTTCAGAGAAGGGAAATGAGGCCAGGCAACAGATGATGGAGCTGATCAAAATACCAGAGAGAGCTCTGACATCCTGGATGATACCAACAGAATGGAGAGTGGTTGGTAATAGGTAACTGACTTAGCAAAGCTCCTGAGTGATTAACAGGCTTAAAATCCCCACATAATTTATATTCTATCTCTAGTACTGGAAACCTGTTTGGGCAGTAAAAGTGAATTCTGTACAAACGTAAAGATTTTTCTGCCAGAAGAGATGTAATAAGGAATATTGAGCTTAGCAGTGTTCCCTGGGGCTTGGATTAGGTGACCTAATACCTCCTTTCCCCTGATTCTCTTCTCCACCCACCAGTGACAACACTGGCCACTTTCCAGGAGTCAAAAATAGCCATATTCCTGGATTATTCTGTACCTCTGCTGTAAGGAAGACAACTTTTCTGTATTGTTAAAGCATACACTGAACTCCTAACCTTTGTTACATAAAGCTGCTACTTCATGCATCTGCATATGGGGAACACTATTTCTCAGACATAACTTATTTTGTAAGTTAGATGAATTTCTATTTGTTTCCAAGACATGAATATAAATTACAGATGACCTTGATCTTAAACTGGCTAATTATATTCACTTCTGGTTGCTTCCACTAAAACCAGAGAAAGGTCAGATCAATGCAAGTGCCAGCTGTTTCTAAGCTCTGCCCTACTGATGCAGTAAGCACCTGTTTTGTCAGTGTCTGTTTTGGGAATTCCAGAAGTCTGTTTTAACCAAAATAATTGTGGGGGGGAGTGAGGGAAAACATTGCAACATCCATAACACAAATGTGTGAGTTTTCAATTTCATTCAATAGTCAGTCCTATCAATTTTCACTCTTATGAAGAGAACGAGCTTCCACATTAACTGACAGTGTCTGAGAATGGAGAACTTAATTCTAGCTGGAGGTTGTGGAATGTGTGGAGGAGCTCTTTCACCTTCATGTGTTTGTTTCTGGGGTGTCTGTTTCAGAATCCCTTGAGTATTTTAGCTGTCAGCTGTTCCTATACACATTATAATAGTTTGAGGGGGGGCTTTCTGCTCTTCATTGCTCAGGGGACCAGTAGATATTGACATCTCACTGATTTTTATTTCATGTGCTGTTGAATTAAGTAATGCTGTAAAACTTCTTGGTCAGCACTAGAAGTGGTTCTTTGATAACTCTCCTGGGTACTTCTGCATCAGAGGATTTTTTGATAAAACACCTTTCTGTCTGTACAGCTTAATCTCCCCATTGCTCTGTTTAAGTCCCCAGTTTGCTGGCAAGAATTTCTAGACTGATGGTGTGAGGACTGAGCCTGACATGGTAGCAGAGGCCTTGAGAATGCTGGTTGCTTATCAGTTTAAGGACAGTTTTATTGATCAAGTCCAGCATAAGCCAGTTTGCATTTACAATTCCCGTATCAATCTCCAAGAGCTTTGACTCAGTAGAGCACATCTTCTAGAAAGCTTGGTTACTATTTACTGATAGGATTGGTACATGGGCATTACAGAAGAATTTCAGGAGGGCTGTCTACAGGTTTGAGCACATTTTGAATGCTGTGCATGGATACTGGCTATCTTACTTATGAATAGACTGTTTTTCTTATCATACTGTCCTCTTTGAATTCAGGCCTTTTCTATTTAGCAGAGTGTGTTATGGATCAAATGGGAAACATCAGAAAATTCAAGATGTAATAGCTTCTTAGTAGAGCTGAGTAATTCAGGCTTCCTGAGGGCTTGGGAACACCCTAGGATAGTAAGACAGAAAGTTGTGGCATTGTATCAAAATAACATTGACATTTGATGGCTGCTTGTCATGGTTTAACCCCAGCTGGCAACCAAGTCCCACACAGCTGCTCACTCACTTACCCCACCAGCAGAATCAGAAAGTAAAACTTGTGAGTTGATATAAGAACAGTTTGGTAATTGAAACAAAGTAAAATATAATAATAATAATAATAGCAACAACAATAATAACTGTGATGAAAATGAGAGGAATAAGCCCAAAGAACAACTGATGCACAGTGCAATTTGCTCACCACCCCCTGGCTGATTCCCAGCTCTCAGTCCCTCCTGGCCAGCTCCCCCCAGTTTATGTTCTGTCCATGGTGTTCTCTGTGTGGAATATCCCTTTGGCCATTTGGGGTCAGCTGCCCTGGCCATGCTCCCTCCCAGCCCCTTGTGCACCTGCTCACTGGCAGAGCTGAGATGCTGAAAAGTCCTTGACTCAGGCTGAGCACTGCTTAGCAACAGCCAAAACATCAGCGTGTCACCAATGTTATATCACACCAAACCCAAAACTCAGCATGGTACCAGCTACTAGGAAGGAAATTAACTCTATCCCAGCCCAAACCAGGATACTGTTAAGCATTTAAAATCAAATAAATTTATTCTTGTGTCTGTTGGAGGAGGTGTTGCATTGCCCTTTTTGTCTCTGAGGATGTGCTTATCCAAATTTAGGGCATCCTCCCAGGAAATGTGCAGTTCTGTGGTTCGTGATGTGAGGCTGTGCGAACAAGCACTGACAAGAATGCACCAGATCTGCTGGGCTCTTCCCAGGGCTTTCCTGGAGAAGTTTCCTAAAAGAGAAGATAAATGTAAAAGGGCAGACGAATTCAGATTTAAAACTTTGAACTTCTTACTAACCCTTAAAAAATCCATTCCGTTTAACACCCTTCTGCAGTCAGTTTAGACTTCCCATGTACGTGGTTTATGTAGCTGTTGCTGTGCAGAACAGAAATTGTTAACAGTGGCTAGATAATAATTTTTGAGAGGATTAAGGAAAGGATTTCAGAAGAAATCAGTTGCACTTATTTAAATGGAATGTCTTAATTACTGTTTGAATGTGTGCAGCATCTAACAATGAGCCTCCATACCAAGATTTCCTTTTTTATTGTGCACACAGTGCTGGGCATTTCCTTACATCAGAGTGGTTTTTCTTGACTTAAAATGAAGTTGAGAGTGAAGTGCTTGGCATTGTGCATTCTGGAGCCTGGTTTTGGCACTGCCACCAGACTCTTGTGAGATTGCCTTGCTGGTATTTAATCTCTGTGTCTGGACTTGTGCAGTGCCTACTTCCAAAATAGGTTTGTTTTAGTATGCTAGTGCTTGTAAAGCGTTTTGAGGCTCTTAGATGAGAAGTGGAGTTGGAATACAAACAGGCAGTTAATTGAACTGAAGTGGATGAGGGTGAAAATTCTAGGAAAAATCCTGAAACTCAGTGTGACATGAACACAGATGAAAAATGAGAAGCCTAAAAATACTGTTGGATCTCATTTGCTGCCTTCTCTACACCTCAGTGATAATATTTGCTGAATTGATAGCACACTTCAGAAACCTTACCCCAAAAGGTATTTCTTAGAAATGAATGACAAAGGAATATGAGGACTTCCAGCATTTCAAACTCTGAGCTCACTGCATCACTTTTAAACTCCCCTGGAAAAGTTCCCATCTTCCTTTTCAGTACTTGGTCATAGGCAGTATGCTGCTGTTTCTATAGGGGTTGTTTTATCTCACACAGCAGTGTTCTCAAACAATTGTGTGGAGGTAGAAGTAATTGAAGTGTTTGGAAAAGACAAGTGGAAACAAACAGGTGGAGTGTTTCACATGACCACAAAACCACAAGCTTTGGGAAATCCATAATGAAGATTTTCCTGAGAGTGGATTAATTCCTTCCCCCTTTTTGCATGTGTTTCAAAGCAGACTCCTTTGTTTGGATTTCCATAACTCCCCAAGGCCATAGCTAAGTCTCTGCAAAATACTGGACAAGAGATGACATGTAGATACTAAGATTGGAAGCTGAGAAAAGCAAGTCCAGAGGTACTGCATGATTATTGAAAATTAGCTTCTAGTAAAACAGACAGGTATTTTCCCTTTGGGAAGAATTCATTGTTCTCAGATTCCCAATTCTCTCTGCATCTTCAGCATAGAAGTGGTGTGTCAGGGAGAAACCTTGGCAGGATTCCATGGAGCCCATGGGAGCAAGGTGACAGTGTAGGTGAAGTGAGACAGGATCCTCTCTCAAGAGGAGCTTCTCAAGCCTTCCAGGAATTGCCAGAGCTGCTGGAACAGGACACACTCACGCAGGCAAGGAGCAGTTCTGTTAGGAATGTTATCTCTGATCATACACTCACCATGTCAGGAGGCAAGCTCTGTCAAAGCTGAGATAAATCAAGGACTCTGGCAGCTTTCATGCACCAGCCAAGCAGCCTGTCCTGTTAAGAAAAACAGTTCAGATGACCTGTGTAATGTTCATGGCCCACTGCCTCTTCCAAAGTAAAGAGTCAGATTTTAAAATGTGTCCTGTTTTGGATGTTGGTTGTGGGTTTTTAGCTGCTCAGTTGGTTGTACTTGAAGCTACACTTGGCTTTGAGGTAGTTCCCCCCTCTGGGTAGTAACACAGCTTTTTTTCCCTGACAAATGCAGCCACATCAGCCCTTTTTCTCTCACTTGTGGGTGGTTGCTGACTTCTGTCTCTGTGGCCCCAGATGCAGTGACCAAGGAGAAGGTCAGGTACTGGCTGAGTGCCCTCTGCAGCTTTCTGCTTCCAGCAAGCTGCAAAAACAGTCTGGGCAATGCAGCATATTGATTGCAGAGAGGCAACTTTCCCCTCCAGAGGAACTTTAAGTCTACAAGAACTGCACTGGAATGGACTTTGCCCATGCATTTAGCACCATATATATATGAGGGAGGAATGAGAGTAGGCAACCTTCAGGATTCCTTGGTCTTATTTCTATTTTTATTGTGGTATTTTTATGGGTTTTTTATTGTAGCATTAAATTGGTGTGAACTTTATAGCATAAAATGGGGGAATTGTCCATCATCTGAACACTTCAATACCTGTGTCTCATATTTACTTTCATCTCACATAAGTTTGTGAAGTGCAGTGCTTTGCCTTCTGATATTTCATGGCTTCATGGTGCAGAGAGTTGGCTATCAGTAGCATTCCTCTTGTTTCATATTTGGTAACAAGTTGGCCAGTGGCTTTGCAGGCAGCCAGATGGGCTAAATGCATGGTATCTTTTAGAAACAGGCATCTTTTAGAAACAAAACTAATATGTGAAGCAGACTAAATGGTCCGTGTAGTGCAAATTCCTAGAAATCCCATGGTTAAACTGGTAATCAGTGGGGTTTCTGTATCATATCCTCTGGTTCAGAGCTGTTTTCTTGGCAGTGAAGTGGAGGGATGTGACCACTTTTGCATCTCAAGTGTCCAGATATATAAAAGAATTAGAGGAAATGCTGGGAATGCCCTTCCAACTTTGAGATTTCGAGGCATGGAGTGCTTGTCAAGCTCACAGGACATCTTGGCTTGACCACATCTTTTTGCATTAAAGTTCAGGTCAATTTTCCACCTTTTAAGATTTTTAATGCAGTTGCACTGAGTCACTCCCATTTAAAGTCCGTGCTGTGATAGGATTTGTTTGATTCTCTGTGTACCAGCTACACTGGGTCTTTGGGATGAGAAGGGCAGTGATGATTTGTGTTTTGAAAAACTTACCTGAAGGGTCATGTGTGTTCATGAAAGGCATATAAACAGATGTCAGCTTGATTTGCAGTCCTTCTCTGCCTTCCAGTGATTGCTGCCAGTCTTTCTCTCCACACTAGATACTGGAGTATTGAAGCAACCTTTTTTTTAAGAGCCCTATTCCATTTAAATTAATTACATGGCAATTATTTTTCAGTTGGTTGGTTTGTTGGTTGTTTTTTTTTTGGGCTGACAAAAAGCCCCTAAGATAGATAGAAAACAAAAGGAGTGAAATAATGTCAGATGGATAAAAGTTCTTTTTCTTTGATTTTTCAGAGTTCCTTTTTTTCTTGTGAACTTTGTAGCTATGTCAGGGTTTGCATCAGAAGAGAATAAGTTGAAAACAGCTTGTGGAAATACATTCCTGTTAAAGCAGCTGAGCTTGCTGATGGCTCTGTGTGTACAAAGAGTTCTGACTAGTACAAACCCTTTTTTTATTTTATCATTATTTCAGTATATTCCTTGTTTGTTTTCCCTGACCTTGGTGTTACTGTGTTACCCAGAGTGCTGTGGTTTTTTTATTACTGTCAGCCAAAGTGGCAGAGCAAAATTCGAGGTCAGCTCCCCTGTTACTGTGAACTCAGGGTTGGGGAAATGAACACAGATTGCAAAAATAGATTTGGCCGAGTTGGTGCTGCCATCAAGAGAGAGAATGAAATGGGACGTGAATCCCAGTGAAAAAGGCAGTCCAGTTCCACTGAACTTTGCAAATCAAAGCACAGCAGAAGGCTTAGCAGCAGGAAATGGTGGGGAGCACAGTATCCCTGGAAATGCGAGGCAGTGTTCCCACCTGCCACCTGACCAAGCTTATTTGTTTATACCATGAAGAAGCTCTGTAGTTCCAGCAAAAGGCACGGCAGCCACTTGCCCACATCCTGGAAGGGTTAAATCATACAAAGGAAGAGAGAAAAACACTTCTGGCAATTGTCTTTGAGATTTTATCTTTCAGGAGGAGGGTTGGAAATAGATGCCACTAATTATGTAAAGACCTGTGTAATTCTGTGTGAAATATGAAGGTGGTGCTGAGTGAGTAACTGTCCTGAAAAAAAACCTGTTAGGAATAAAGTGAGAAACTACAAAGGCTGAAGAAAGGAAACAAAAACTATCTTGGAGGTTAAAATGTGTGAGGATAAAGTAAATGTTGCCAAAGCTCATTCTGGGTTAGAATTAAAGGAAAGCAAAGCAGAGCTCTGTTTCTTGAGCATACAAGTAAAAGCAAGGTAAAGGAAAGCAGAAGTGTGTTCATAGTGAAGATGGAGCTGACATAAAATGCAGTTTTATGTGTAGTCAGGCATGACAAGGGAGCAAAAGAGTCAGTGTGCAGCAAGATTGGGAGATGGGGACTAACACAGTAAAGCAAATAGTCTTTGTCTCAGAAGAGTGGAAGAGGTGTAAAATGAAATTGTGAGCTTTGTGGTAACCATCTGTGATTAAATCAAACTGTCCTGATGTACTTTGACTGTACTATGTGACCACTGGGTAACAGAAGTATGTCCTGCAGATAAAAAACTAAAAAGAAAACAAAACTAATAAAAAACTTTAAAAGGTGATCTGAACAAGTACAAATCAGTTAAACAGTAGGTCTAACACCTTCTTTTAAGGAATAACTAAAACCTGCTAGTTCTGCAAGGGAAGTCCTTTGACCTCGTGCAGGTAAGTGCTGTAAAATGTGACATGGGTTCACCAGAGGCTGTGCTGGACTGGTTTGACAGCTTTTATCAACAACTGATACCTTCATGAGGGGAAATTGTAGTGCAGTTGAACAGTCTGGACTTGAGTAAAGCACAGGAATGCTGACACATGGAAATAATTATTGGAACTGGATAAAATGGGGGAGTAGTACATGAAGTGTGAGTAGCTAAGAAGTTGGCCTAAATTAGAGATGAGAGGTTTTATTAAAGAAGGAAATAATGGGGTTGGATGTCACCTGCAGACTGTGCAGTGTCCCAAAAAGTGATCTGGGGACTGATCTTTGTAATATTGTCACTAAAGTTACCAGCCAAAAAAATAAAAAGGAAAATACCTGCTAATGCAATTCAGTGCTGAGGCAACATTTCAAACCCTCATCATTGCAGAGGAGGACAGCCACATCATTCACTAAGAACTGCAAAATGTTGCCAACTGCAAGATTAAACTTTGCAATGTAATAGTGGAAAGTACCAGGTCATGCACTGAGAAGATGTTGAGAATTTTGGCTGCCAACAAAGTGCTTATCAGTTGAAACAAAGAAGGAGAAAGATCTAAACATCCTAAAAGCCACCAGCATTATGTGGCATATAAACAGGCAGGTGTGTTCTCAGCATGTAGCAGATGAGAGATTTGTGGCAGGGTTGTGTGTTACACCGATAAGGCCTCATCTGGAAAGCCACGTTCAGTTTTAATCCCCCAGGTTCTGGAAAGATTAATCCAAACTGGGACAGGTGCAGAGACCTAGGGGATGATCAGTGCACTGAAGAGCTTATCTTGGGAGAAGAAGGTTGGCTTGTTCAGCAAAGCAAAACAAAAGCATGGAAATATTGGGCTCTGTGAATAGTAAGCTGGGGAAGGGGTCAACAGTGGCATGCTATTCAAGCTAAAATATTACAATTTAAAAAAGAAGTGGATGAAAGCAGGATAGAATAAAAATCATTGAGTGCTACAGTGAATGAAGCTTCTCAATACTTTTCTCCAACTGTCTTGCTCACATATCCTTGCAATTTTCTGGGATTTCTGGGATTTTTGCTTGCAAATATCTCTCTGAGATTATTCCCTGGGGTTCGTTTCATTACAAATTCTGATTGAAAAGTAAATCAATTCAAGTCTATAAAAAGTTTTTAAACTTGCTCCAAGGGGGCCTTTTTCATTCCTTGCCTCATCTTTAAGTAGTAACAACATTGTCTTGCTCCTTAACTCTGTAGATTTCCCTTGGCTGGTACCAGTTTTAACACGCAGCAGGACTGCCCCATAGCATTCCTACTGTGTCTCAGATGATACATCCAGCCCGTGCCCAGGCCTTCCCCTCTATTTACCACATAGACTTCACTGTATCTCTAGTTTTTTGCAGCTAAAATGGCCCTATTTCCTCTCTCAACTAGGACATTTAACATTCTTTTTAGCATCTATTAGCCAAAACCACTAAGATTCCCTTTTGCAGTCTGGCTTCCCAGTAGTGGCGAACAGGATAATGACGTAAGGTACTCTCTCGCTTTATTTACCTCCCTCTGCCTCGTGCCCCTTTCCTCCCAATCGCTCAGTTTCCTTAAAAACCTGCAGTTCTGAGTGTTGCATTTATTGTTTGTTGCCTGGCTTGTTCTCAGGTGCCAGCGTGAACGGGCTGGAGGAGCCGAGCGTGGCCAAGCGGCTGCGCGGCACTCCCGAGCGCATCGAGCTGGAGAACTACCGCCTGTCCCTGCAGAGGGAGGAGGAGCTGGAGGAGGTTCCCGAGGAGACCCTGGCTGAGCACAACCTGAGCAGCGTGCTGGACAAAGGGACAGAAGAGGATGTGCCCAGCAGGTGAGCACACATCCCCCATCAGCTCTCTCTACACCCATCCCAGCAGACGTCGCCTGCCTTTCCCTTTTAACTCTTTGCCACGTTGCCCTTTCTGAAGATTTTGAAACACACAGAGGTGAATGTCTGTCATCTTTGCTCAGATGAAAGACAGAGACAAAATAACCAATCTGTAATGCAGATTTATTAATAGTCATTCACGGGTTTTCACTGAAATACTCTTCACGTAACCTTGACTTTATTAAGTAGTCCTTAAGGTGCATTTTGAAGACAGATAATGAGTTTGGGGAATAGTCTTATCTACATCAAGCTAATCTTTAACAGCTTGGAAGGGAACTCGCAGAAACTTTTCCACTTTAAGTGACATAGCCATGTTCAAATCAAAATTCACAAGTTTCATCTCGTAGTTTCTGTTCTAAATAGCTTACTACTGTTAGAAGACACTTACAGCACCATAATACCATGAGATTAAGTTCTAAATTGGAAGGGATTTTTTAATTTACTTTCTCAATTGTATCAAAGGTAAATGAGACATTTGAGCAAGCAGAACATACATTCACGTGGAAGGGGGTTCCAAAATTACCTTCTCCTCTGTATGCTTTGCGTTTCAATTCAAAACCACTTTTGGTTTCAAGATTCAAGCTTGACACACATGTAATCCTGCCTGAATGCTGGTGCAGTGCCTGAGAGATATTAATGGGAAGCAATGGCTATGGCTGTTGAAAAATATGTTGTACCTTCATGATAATAAAATATGAAGGTATATGAATATGTTGTGCCTTCATGAATTTCTCTTGATCTGCAAAAATCTGTGCAAGAGCACCAGGATCCACATCCATGCAGGTGGAGCTACTGGAAACAATTGTTGCAAGAATCATTGAGAGGAAATCCTCAAGGAAGAATGCTCTTGAACTTTATAGTCAGTCACACACTTTTGCAGAGTCTTGATCTCTTAATACAATTTCTCATCTACTTGCCTTCGTAGCAATAGCAGCCCTTACTTTTTCAGCTCTCAGTCTGTCCAGTAGTCTTGAAATAAACTCAGAAAATGCTGTTATTTGCTTCCTGAAACTTAGATCTTACAATCCTATTCTGTGTATGCATTACCTGCAGATAGAGATCTGTAGGAGAAATTGAATAATCTTGGCCTGTTTGTAAGAGATGCAAATGATATTTTCTTTACTCATCCTTCCTTTAGTTATCTGCTCAGGTTTAGGAATTAATATCAACTATGACAGTATAAGCATTGATGTTATCAGGGGGTTTTACTCCTTCATATTTCTAGCTTTAAAACAAAAGTATGGACCTATTGACTGTTGTTAGTCTTTGTCTTGATTTCAGTAAATCAGGACACAATAGCCCTGCTCAGTAAATGGCAGAAGACTCAGAAAGGCCAAGAGTTAATTAAAAAAAAAAAAGTGGAGTTTTGGCATTTTGACATGAAGCTGATGGTCATTTCCAAGAGGTGTTTTGTGAGATTCTGGAGATGGAGGGCAGTACACTGTTAGGTTAGCAAATTTGATTTTGTCTTGTAGGGTGTTACATTTAGTTTCCTTTGTCCTGCATTCATCCCTGTAACTTGTTATCAATATGAGTACTTCTGTCTGTAGTAGATTGCACTGTATGATTTTGCATGTGAAAAGCAGTGTAGGCAACTCACATTCTGTCATAGGGAGAAAAGAGAAAATACATCAAATTCCCTGTCAGTCTGACCTGGAAGAATTTATATTCCAAACCCAAATATGGCAAGCAGTTTACTCAGAGAATGGACAAGGCTGTGTGGGCCCAATATCAGAGAGAGCAGAGGCAGAATTTTCTAGGTGATGTAGCTGTTGGGTATCCTCTGTCCACCTATATCCCCTCCATGGATAGACTGCAAAGACAGACTGCAAAAAAAAAAAGGGAAGAAGTCTGACTACTTTTTCAGCAACAAAAGAAAAAAGTCTTGACTCCTGCAACAAGCCAACCAAGGCCCTGATTTAATCATCTTCACTGTCTTGGTGCAGTGCTGCAGGGTGAGGAGCAGGCAGAGGAGATGGGGAACTCTTTGTTCCCTCCATGTCTTACGAAGGGTGGGTTGGGCTTTCAGGGTTCACTGAGGTGGCTGATGGAAATCAGGCAGAGACCTCACATTTTGGTGCACAGCTTCCTATCACACACACACTGCAGAGAAAGGTTGCAGGAAACTGCATTCAAAGTGGAGTTTTTCAAAAGAGAGTTAGTCTTACTTAAGCTTCAGTCAGAAAAAAGATCACTTAAGCAACTAAACCCAGACTGCACAGTAGTGTGAGGTGTGGGAAACCTTTTATATGCCATATTCATTGCCTTTAAGTTGCAGTAAGCCCCAGTCTGCCATCTCCAGTTTTGGTGTCACGGCCTGTGGCCTTTCAGAGGAGTATAGGTCTGTATTGCAAGGGAAGAGAATAGATTCATTGCCACAGTTTAGGTTTCAGTTCCTCTCCTCATACACCTTTTTTCTAAAAAGGTACTCAACTGCTTATGCAAATTCTATAGAGCAACCTGCCTTGGTCTTTGATTTCTGCTTTATAGAAAAATAAAATTTCGGCTGTTGAATTAATTCCTGTGCCACAGGGTTTGCATGCTGCAAGGAATGCTCACTATACCAGGCCATCTCTCACTGCTGCCTTTCAGCTTCTCATTTCTCAGTATTCAAAGGTCAAACAAAAGCCAAGTGATAAATAAAAGCCAGAGAAGGTAAAGTGAGCTCTGTGGTGAGGAATCCATGTCGTCACTCCTCCGTGCGATAAGCTGGCTGGTGGAAGAGCACCAGCTCATCCCATTCAGCACCCATGGCAGCAATTTAAACCTTATTGACAGCACAGCAAACCCCCCAGCATGCAGCACCTGTCAGGTTTATTTCCATACCAAAGGGTGGGAAAGTAAATCAGGGAGGAGGGGAACGTCACTTTTTATCTCTGTGACAATATCTGCATAAAGCCTTTTGGAGTGTGCTTTGGTCTCCATGCACCAAGTCCATGGCTTGCAACAGTGTTTGTATTCAGTATTTCACACGTGAAAATCAGGCAGCATGCTAAAAATAAGTGTTGAGTTTATGCTGTGAAAAAGTGGGCTGTAATTTGAGCAAAATAATGTTGTTTGTATGCAGAGCAGTGAGGAGAATTTAAGCTCCTCTGGACAGAAGTGTGTGACAATCAGAGCGTGAACAAAGTGTTTTCCTTATTAGGTTTGCTATCAAAAATAGACTCTCAGACAAGTAGATGAATAAAATTATGTAAATACCATACTACAACTGTACAAGTTGTATTTTATAGATCTACATGAAGTGTAAACTTCATTACTTTCAACTTGTTGGTTTTCCCTTTCATTGTCTGTATGGAATGGGTTCTGCCAAAGGCTGTTAGCCAGTGATAGTGAGCATAAGGAAGCAGCAGAAGTATTATTCTCAGATTGTTCACCCAAACTTTAATTATTCTCAAACATCTTTTTCCTTCAGTCAGATGAATTGGGCCTTTTTAAGATTTATAGGGGAAGCATCCAACGGTTGCTCTAATAAATGCAGTTCTGTTATGACAATGATCTCTCAAGGTAAAACAAAGCTGGAGCACCTTTTCACCCTGCAGAGAGGATCTGTGAGTGTGCTGTAGTTCTCATTCATTTTCCAGTGACAAATGCAACCATTTTTCTCCCCAGTCCCTCTATGTATTCTGGTATGTAAGAGCGAGCTAGATTAAATATCATTGGATAAGTGGTTACATTTCTTACCCCTGCTGCATATGCTGAGGAACTGTTAGAATTAAACAGAGATGACTTCTAAAAGGCACTAATGATTTATTGCTTTGCATGGTTTAGACTTTGTTGTGGGAATAATAAGCTCATTATTGTAATTATCTCTACACTGCTTCCTACAGTTTCCTGCTACCACGTACACTGTGTGCTTAATTGGATACATATTTCTGTCTGTGATGCAGAAAAGTGAGGCATTTTGGAGGGTTTTTTCTCCATCTCTCCTTAGTTCACATGCTGTATCCTTTGCCTGGTGTCTTTTGTATTCTTTCTACTCCCAAAGCCTTCTCTGGTTCACAGGAGCAAGTGCCAAAATCATCTTTGCTATCTTAGCAGTAGCTGCCATATCAAGAGACGTGGCCTTCTGCATTCTGATACTCTGAGGAACTCCTGCACCAGTTTATCCAGAGCAATGTGATATGAAGAAAATAGTTTCTTTCTGTTGTATTCAATTGTCTTGAGCTGTAATAATAAATGTTGCATAAATACTTGGACTTGGCTTCACAGGCACTTTTCTGCTGCCTCACCTTCTGTAAAAGAAGCAGGACAAGGACCATACTGCAGCCCACAGGTGATGGTGTTACTAAAAGGCCTATGAAACGTTGAAAGCTGAAAATCAGTGTTGTTTTAGGCTTATGTGTGTTGAAATGACTTGTTAATGATCTAAGATTGATCAAGAAAACATTGACTTCATACTCTTTAATATTATTATTTATTATTAGCAATAAAATCTTTTTTTTTTCTAAAACCTTACAGTAGTTCGGAATCTGAGATGGAGGAGGAAGATGAGGAGGAAGATGATGAACTGCTGCTGCCTCAGCAACCCCCTTCAGACTTGGGTGGTGTGCCATGGAAGGAGGCCGTGCGTATCCACGCCCTCCTGAAGGGGAAGAGCGAAGAAGAGATTGAGGCTGAGCAAAATCATGAGATCGAGTACAAATACGATGATGAGGAGGAGGAATACGAAGAGGAAGAAGATGAGGAGTCGAGTGAAGGTTAGCTTGGTTTGTCCTTTCTTGCTGCTAGCCAGCAGGGAAAAGTGAGTTGAGTATTTGCCATGCAGAATGAGAAAGATTTGCCTTGGAAAACTTTACTTCTCCTTTCACTTCTTTGTTGCTCTGATCTTTGAGGGAGTTATTGTCAAGGAAAGCTCAAGGTGGTTCATTCTGGATGCTAAAGGCCTTTGCCCACAGGACAGCTTAGAGTACTGGTACCAACACAATATGCTTCCCATCCACCATGCCAACATGTCAATTCACAGCTTTGTGCTGCTGTATTGGCTTATGGTTGGTTTTTATTGTTATTTGGAATTAGATTTGAATGTGCCCTTCATTTTTTGACAGCAGGAACTGGAAGCATTGTGGTTGCAGTGTTTTCAGTTTTAGAGTGCCTCACTAAGGGGCCTGTCACTGTCAGCAGGGTGTTCCACAAGAAGGTGCTTGTAGCTCTCTTTGGTTAAAAGATGGCCTTGAGAAATAAGGGAGTTTAGGTGGTTCCCATTTTAGCTTTGAAAGACTTCTGTGGAAAATCTTAGGGAAAGACTCCTTCCCCTGTGTTTGTCTCAGTCATCAAAATGCAACGTTTGTGCTCAGAATAGACATGTTTCCAGCGTTTCACCACCATGCCAAATTTCTCACTGCTCTTGTCTTTGTCTTTATACTCACATTTCCTTTTTGTGGAGACTTGTAGGCTCCAAAGAGCTTTTTCGTAAAGGTCTTTGGCTGCCTACTGCGAGCAGAGGTCCAGTTTTGTGAGTCTTAGTGGCAGTGTCATTGATGAGCTCAGCAGGCTCCTTGGCTGCTTCCTCAGCATAGGAGCTGAATGTCCACGGGTGAAATCTGTGGAAATCAAGACTTCTTTTATAAGTATGGCAACATTCATGTTGTGTGTTCAGTGTGCTGAGCTGTGGTGTTCTTGGACAGATGTTTCACTCCAGCAGTTTTCCTGTCAGGCACTTTGGACACAGCGGGACTACGGGGAGATGCTGCATTTCCAGACAGTCTCTCTTTCTGATCCTGTCCTCTCTGTTTCTCTCTTTCCCTCTCTCCACGGCTTGTGTGTGTGTCTGGTGTTAAATGTGGATGTGTGCTTCCCTCTGCTGTAGAGGGGGAGTATAACCCTTGGGAGAGAGAGCTGCAGCAAGGCCTCTGGCTTCAACGTCTCTCAGACGAAGAGGACTCGGGTACACAGAAAGGTACCCGTACACCATCTCCACTTCCACCTCCCCACAGGAGCGGGGAATGTCTTAAAGAGCAGGTCCCACATGAAGAGTTTCTGTGTTTTATTTAATTATCTTACCAGCTCCCTCAAAACCTGATCAGTAGCTGTTGTTTATCTCCCGGTTCAAGTGCCACAAATCAGATCTGTCATTGCCACTGGTTTTAGGCAGGTGATAAAGCTGCCAAGCACCTCAGGATATTTAGAAAACCTGGACAATTTGCTGCTGTGATTTGCATGAACAGTGACCCCCAGGTAATAAGGAGTTCCAGATTTGTTGTATACATGCAGCTGTGCACACCTGTGCATTATCTCAGACACATGGGACACATCAGAAGTACTGCCTTTAGACTGCCTGTGTCAGCAAATTTGCTTTTTTTGTTGTCCTCTGTGTGTGTCTGTCTGTGGGGAGAGTCTGGAAGGCAACTAATCAAGCTACAGCAATCCCTCGAGATTCTTCAAACAGTTACATAATGGTCATAAGATGAATCAGACATTCAAATCTAACTGGTTGTGTCATTTTCCATGATGCATTCTCTTGCAGTTTATTTTTCATAGTTGGGGTTTTTTGTAACACTTGGTCCTAATAGCTTGTTAATCCCTTTTTCCCCTCAATGTGGTTCATTAGAGCCAGAATACATAAGAGAAAAACCCAAGTGCCTTCCTGCATGTAAGGGGGCATCTACAGTTGTCAGACTGCATATTTTGCAGTTTATGGTTGTAATAACAGTAGCTTAGCTTCCAACTTTCTTTTTTTTTTTTCCCCCAAGAGAAAAAAAGAAATGGAAGAAGTGTTATAATTTTTTTTTTGCCATTTAACTCTTCTGTGATGAGAATGAGAAGTATTAGTAAGGTGGCTGAAGGGCATACCTGGAGAAGTTCCCCCTGTTGCAGTTGCTAGGATGCTTCAGACCTGACTCTTTAGGAGTTGGTTTGCAGCTGGCTCCTTATTCCAAAAAAATGAAAACATTGAGCCAATAAAGTGAAAACATGGAGCCTGCCCACAGCTTATGAGGTGCTGGTGGGTGCTGCAGTGGAAATGGAGACCATTCCAAATCTGAGTGCAATTAATGTTCAGCTTGCTGCAAAGTTTAGCAGGCAGTCCTGAGGAAAGGCTGTGCCAGGTGTTGTTTGAAATTCTCAAGCACTTAGACATGAAAGAAGTGTTAGGTTTGCCTCTAAGCCAAGCAGCAGCCCTTCATGTCTGGCTGTGCTGCTCATTATTTGTTGGAAAAGGTGAGAGGGACAGGGCAGGCTCAGGCCTCTGTGCAGAGGCTTGTGGAGAAGCTAAAGCTGTGTATGCTACAGTGGTCCAAATCCCAGAGCAATCCATTTTGGAACACGCAGATCACGTGGGACCTGCTCTTTCCAAGCCTTGCTGAGTGACTCTGTACTTCTCAAGCCATTGCTGGCAAACCTAAACCTTTTAACACAGAACTTTGTGCGGCGATGCAAACGCTAACTCCACTCATCCTGGGGCCTGCATGCGAGCGCTTTGGTGCGGAGCGAGACCAGCCCAGGTTCCTGTCCCTGCAGGGTGCCCAGTGCCTCTGGTAGCCCTTGTGGTTGTGCTCATTGGTACAAAACTCTCTGATGAAGCAAAAAGGACAAAAAGCTGCAGAATACTTGGCTACATTGTGAATCCTGCTCTGCATTTGAGTTTGTGCCTCTGAGCCCTTTTCCCTTTAATAACCATCTGCTGGTTCTGTCCTTCCTGCAGTTCCTTCTGCCTGTTTCTTCTGCGGTTTTAATGCCAAATCTCACACGTAGTCACTCCTGAAATGGAGATCCCAAACACTTTGACATGGCTGGGAGAGAGGAACTTGTTAAAATGAGACAGCAGGAAATGATGAGTGCAAGCTCTAAATGCTGCTAATGTGCCTTGTTTCCTTCAAGCAATAGAGCACCATATGAAAATCTAACTGCTTTTGAGGTTCTAAACTGCTGCAGCAGTGCTTTGCCCTACTCAATGGTAATACAGTTGTGAAAATTGACTTTCTACTTTATAAAGTAAGTGGGCATTTTCCTTTCAGGTTGAGACATTTGCTTTTGAAGACCACTCCTGCAGACAGTGAACAGGTGAACACCTGTCCCCTGCAGAACCAGTTATTAATTTATGGATAAATGAAGCATGAGTTCCAGTCCCAGAGCAGATAGCAATAGAGACAGGGTCTATAAATTTAATACCTCAGAGTAAGTGCTCCCAAGGCAGCTGTTCTGCAGAAGTTAAACAAGCTCATCAATTGCTTTAGGTGCCCATTGTTCTCTTTGACATTCCATAAGTAGCTGAGCTTTGTGTAGGCAGGTAATTGAGGAGTAATGCAATTTCTCTTAAACAGAGTAATTTGTGCGACAGGAATTCCCTGCTGGGGAGATGTTAAGTCACAACCAAAATGCTGTTATCCTTCAGCAAAAAATTCTCCCTTTGAGCAAGTCAGTACAAAAGAGCCAAGAGTAAACAAAGTGGTGTTTTAGGTGCTAAAATCAGCATGTGCCCACGTGTGCATATGCACATACACACGTGAAGCTCTCAGATCCATCATGTTATTTAATTCACCAAGAAGTGTGTACCCAGCCTAGGAAAAAGTGCCTGACCCAGTAGTAGGGAATGAAAAACCTTTTGTCTTGGTGCATCAGTCAGATGGAGATTGTCCCTCCCCTTTAACAGCAAGACATCTTTGGCAAGAATCATAACGAATAGGCTGAAGGAGCTGGAAATTCCTGCTAAATTGGTGTTTACACACCACACACTGTCGGACACCCAGAGAGCGTCTTTCATTTCAGCGAAGCTTCTTGCAATAGAGGTGATCTCTGAGGATGTTTTTGATAGCATCCCTCTGCCTTTGGAATGGCATTTGTTCAGCTTGGATGGGCAGCGTGAGGAGCGCTGATTTGGTGAATGCGTGCACACACAATGCTGAGCTTTTTCTGTCTGTCCTGCAAACTGATCTCAGCCAATAATATTTTCTTTTCTTATTTCCTTTCCTATGATGTGCTACCTTTCCTTTCCACTGTTCTCCCATCTTTTCCTCCCTGCCCTCCATACACCCTGCCTGCAACCTGTTATGCCATGCCCTCCTCCTGCTAGCTGGAAACCTTAGGCTGCAGCAGATTGTAAATCCGGTTGATCCTCTGGAGATCCTGGCAGATGTGCACTGGACACACATCCGTGAAAAAGAGGAGGAGGAAAAAATGGTCTCAGCCTCAAAGTCCTCCACCTCCAGAGGTAATCTTCCCCCAAGCCCCACACCATCAGTTCTTGGATCACAGTTGCAGCTGTTTAACTCTGTTGCTTCTGAGCCCTTCAAGAGCAGTGACTTCAGCAGGGGCAGCAGGGATTGAAAGGAACTACTTTCAAATTGCACTGAAATTACACTTGGTTAAACATTTTGCTTTTCAGGTCAGTGTGTGTTTAAAATTGCTGCTTTCTCAGCTCTGTGATGGTGTGACTTCTGACCTATTTGTCTGCCTGCTTTGACTTTGAGCATTTGTCCTCACCACACACACACGATTTGGTAGTGCTGGCAATCAGCCCTCTGTGACTGACTAGGGATGCTAACAGCAGTAGTCTTGTGCTTTTTGTGGCAGTGAGGACTCTACACTTTCTAGGGAAAGCTGAGGGGCTGTGTTGTGTAGCTACTAGAGCAAAGATTGAACAGGGTCAGCTTCTGTATTGAGCACATTTCTCTGTGGCTTCTTTTCCAAGTATGTAACTGCCTCTGGTGTTAGCAGGGAATGGTGGGAGTCAAAGGAGATCGGATCAGTGGGGGGGTTTGACTCCCTGTGTTTAAGATTTGACAGTATATCTGCCTCAAATGTGAGATGTGACCTTTGCAAGGTGTCAGTTACTCAAAGGAAAACTTTAAAGGGGGAAAATGCAGATAATCTGGATCTCATGTGAGCAGCTTCCTGCAGTCCCTGCTGACCCTAGGCTATGTTACAGCGTGTCTTAAGGTAAGTATGTCATAAGTGCTTTACCTGTGGGCTTAAATCAAAGTTCACCATGCAGTTGATGAGCAGTGGTCTTCTCTCAGTCTGCAACCACACTGACAGAATTGTAGACAGAATTCTCACAGTATATATGCTGTGAGAAAGAGTGACTTTCACAGCAAATGAGACATTAGGTTACAAAGTCCACAGCTCTACCTCGTGTTACTTGATTGTCTTCTATTCCAGATAATTATCTTTTCCTTACAGTTTTAGATGTTTGGTATAGGGTGTTTTTTTAATCCTGGTCTAGCTTGATACACAATTCCAGATCAGTTTGGCTATACTGATATTTGCAGTTTGTAGAATGCACTGGGATTTTCTGGTGTGAAATCAGCTCCCTAAAAATAAGAGATGGGTATTTTGTTCCCAGTGCTGCCACAGAAATAGGCTGTGTCTAACTGTGTGTAACTTTCAATATTTCTAGGGTGGTTGATTAATGTTTAAGAAACACTGAGTAAAAAATGTTAACACAGTTTCTTAACTTTACAACAATTAAGATTATTTGTGCTTCTGCTTAGGGGTCTATGTCACTCTAGTTTCTAAATTTTTATTTTAACTTGTATTTTATAATCCTTACTTTTCTGTAGTGTACTATTACACCA
Source organism: Aleadryas rufinucha (assembly GCA_013397815.1). Lineage (NCBI taxonomy): Eukaryota > Metazoa > Chordata > Aves > Passeriformes > Aleadryas > Aleadryas rufinucha. The sequence continues at coordinate 311,891 of VZTH01017362.1, read as the reverse complement.
CAGTTGCCAGCAACAGGTGATCTTTCCAAAATTGATTTTGTGGTCTCTCCAAATTCCTTTGGGAAGGGAGTCAGTATTTCCTTTCTGTCCCCTGAAACTGGGCCAAGCTAGGACTAGCCTGATTTATGATTTAGCTGCTTCTATTGCTTTGTCATATGGTAGAGGTGTGTGTGCAGGTGTTAGCAGCAGTTTGGGTATTTAAAAGGCTGTTGTCAATATGTTTGTGGACATGCTGTAAGTTTTCAACCTCAGTTCAGCAGACAGACTGTTCCTGGCTCAGGAGATGTATTCTGTGATCTGAGGTGTTTGGAGCAGCAGTGATGAGGTTTGATGTGACAGCCTGGGACAGTGTCACAGTTCCCACAAGTCCCTCTCATTCTGCTTTGGGAGCTCTTCTCCATCCCCTGGGCAGCGCAGCTTCTGGGACCCCTGGGACCCCTCTCATTGCTCAGCTCTTCCTTCTCTCAGTTTCCCTCCTCTGCAGAGTCTCAAGGGGAGCAGAGCAGCAGCAGCCTGCTGCTCAGATGTGGTGTTCCTCTCACTGTGCCACACATATTCCCTCTAACACGACAGATCCCAAAGGAAGATCAGGCCCCTGACGTTTGTGTGTTATCTCGATTTAATTCTCAAGCCTGCAGTCGGTTGTTTGACATTTCATAGGTTTTATTCCTGTATTTGCTACTGAAAAGTTTCCCTCTGTCACTCTTCTGTTTTAGACGCTGACTGATGGTGTAATTTTGATTTCTTACGATTTATTGTTTTTTAAATTCAGCATCCGACCTTCCCTCCGTACGCCATGAGGCGGTACAGGCGTGGCTGGAGACGGTCCCTGGAGGTAGTTTGGTGATGTTCTATGTATTCCAATGCACAATAACCCCTGCCCGTCTCTTCTCCATGCCTTCAGCAGCTGAGCTGGTACTTTTAACCCTGGAACTTACGGCCCTGTCGCTACTGCATGAGTGGACGTGGAGGGGAGGACGGGAGTGTGCATGTCAGCCTTGCTCAGACAGCCCCTTCTCGCATGACCTCCACACTCATCGTAACCCCTCCCAAGGCAGGCCAAAGACAGCTTTATCTGGGCGCAGTGATGCAGGAGGGATCTAGCTGAGAGCTTTGATTTGCTTTGTAAACTCAAGGTGGGACCAGTTTTCCTTCCCCCAAGCCCTGGGCTAAAGGAACGTGGGGGTTTCTTGCAGTTGAAAGGTTAAGTGACAGAGAGTGCTTAAAGCAATTGCGCTTCTCTGTAGCAACTGCAAAGTGTAGTTATGTGGTGAAGAAAACAGGAAAGGAGAATAATTGGGAATAGTGGTGGTTGTTGTGTCTCCTTTGACCTGGCATTCACGTTATTCAGGAAAGCCTCAGGGATGTTGAAGGGTGGTAGAGCTCAGCTGATTTTTTTTGCGTGGTCCTCGAAGCTCTGTTACAAACCAATGAGCGTGAACATTCTGGGATGGCAGCGAGGGAGTACATTGTGTAAAGCTGTGAAGGTGTCTAAACCAGTGGAGCAGTCTGTGCTAGGTAGTTGATCTACAGCTGAGCTGCTTTGGCACATCAGAACAGCCAGCTTGCCTTTAAAACTCTGCTTCTGCTGCTGCTTTGGCAAGCCAGCAGCGTTGACAAGGTGTGTGCACACCGTGCAGGCTGCTCACAGCTGCCAGCTAATACGAACCGAGTGCTCATCCCAGTTCCTGGCTGCCCTAGTGTGTAACTTCTGAGTTATTGTGTGACAGCTTTTGGCCTCTTGCTCCTTACCCTAACTGCATATATGTATATGCACAGTATATGTGTACTGTAACCAGCCACCTGCAAGCTTTCTGTGTCCCTCAGAAGGGGATCCACCCTCGCACCAAGTTGTTACTTATCGATGCATCTGTAATCTGCCATTGAGTTTTGTGTACCAACCTATTTAAAACCTGGTTTTCTCCTCTCTCTCCAACACAATCTGTGTGTGTCACGTCCATTCATGGTTTCTGGATCTGAAGACCCACACATACATGGTGGATTCAGATGTTCTTAACATGAGTCATGTTTTTTGCAAGTTTTGGTTAAGGTTACTCACATTTGCCGTTCCCATAAAGCCATTCCATGACATTATCATTTCCAAAATAACATAAGCTATTGCATACCTAAGCAACAATCAGACTGGGGCACGGTTTGGTTTTGTTCAGTAGATTTATAAATGCTCCTGTGGGCAGTCCAGCCTTTGCCACATGATTCAGTTTTCCTGTGCTTGACATCGGTAAGGGTCTGGATTTGATAATCCTCTGATGTAAAGGAATAGGCCAGTACATGATCACACAGGAGTGGAACTGCCTTTTCACAGTGGCTGACAGAAAATAAACTAGCCCAAATAAACTAGTCTGTCTGAATAATACTACAGAGCCTGAAAAAAAGGAAATTCTCAGGTTGGAGGAAGAAGACAAACCACCTGCTGAAGGCTGTGTTTTGAAATAAGCAAAACCCATTTAAAGGAGAGGCTGCAAGACCTCAGTTTTAGGGAGGATTAGTTTGTTTTCAAGATTGTCTTAATTAGCAATGCTGTGATAGAAATAGTTCCAAGAGCCACATCATCACTAGTGAAAAACAAAGGATCAGGGCCTGCTCCCTGACTCAGGAGGAAGCTGGCCCACCTTGGTTCACTCCCTCATGGCTTAATTTGTGCCATCCAGAATCAGGGGGCTGAGTTTGGGCTGCCTATGGAAACAGCCTCCAGCCCTGCCCTGGGAATTCACTGCTGGGAGCTGTGCCTGGAGCCCTCCTCGGGAGGACAGCGTGGCACTGCATAGGTTCAAGTATAGAGATTGCACCACTTGGCTTCCTGCACTTGGGTCCAGGTGCAACCAAGGTGGTTATAAACATCTCTTACCATCATTGTAGAGCTGTATCCTGTGTGTAAAATTGGCAAAATGCCTCTTAAGACGTGCTGAGTGTGTACTCACCTGCAGCAGGATGTACAACAGAGTTAAATGGCTGCACAATGTTGAACATGAATTGATAACTCGCTGCACACTTTTAAAATTGTAGTTCACTGGTGCTGCTGTGAAAAAAACCAAACAAACTGGAAGTGCTCACTTTTTAAAAATATTTAACTTGTGTTTAATGAAAATGTTTAACCAAAAAGAAAGGCAGCAAATCATCCATTGCACAGCTATTTTTTAAAATATCATTTAATAATGACATTTATACCCCACACTTTGGTCTTGTCTCTCCTCCTGTAATTAAATCCAGTCACAAGCAGTAGTGTCAGATGTCGTAGTTTTCAGAGTCACCAATTCAAGAATCTCTTCTTTATTTTGACCCAGCAAATCAAATTCTGGTCTGGAACTGAAAAAAAAAAGTTTTGAATATGTAATTTTAATTACTTGAAAGTGTCTCAATTAATGATCTGTAACAGAAAAAAGGTTTTATATTTGTCCTTTTAAGTACTTTAAAGTATCTCAATTTGTGCCCTGGTCGCTTGTACAGCATTTGCATTTTCTTAGACCTTATTACCAAAGACTGCTGTAGCTGCACAGAGTTAAACAGTTTCCAAGTGTAATAATGGTCAGTCCCATACCTAGACTCTGTCTTTGACTTACACCCTCAAAGCCTGTTTCAATTTCAAGATGAACAGTCCTGGTTAATTGTGAGGTTTCAGTTTTCACCTAATACACACATGCTATCCAGTGGTGGTAACTGTTCTGGTGTGGTAAAGAAAAAACCAAAATCTTCCTGGAAGAACAGTAACCTTTATTCTGGTTTGATGCCCTCCCAGTCCCCTTCTTGTTTAATGTTTCACAACTCCTGTTGCTCAGAAAAGCCCTGGTAGCTTTCCCTGCAAGTGCTTTGGAGACTCCCCAAGGGCAGGCACTCCTTGATTCATTGGAGTCTGGAAGTGTCACTTCACCATAGATGTCTCTCCAGGTGACACATTTCAGGCTTTCTTGTTTTGACAGTAATTCAGAAACATCTCCAGTATAAACTGTTGGTACAGTTCAATACACAACTTTTTCACTGTGTAGTGTTTGTTTTCTTTTCTTTTTTTTTTTTCCCTCAATATTTGAATATATTCTAGCTCCATGTGAGGAGGATGATGTGGAGGATGAGCTGGGCACAGAGCCTGCAGACACAGAAGGGCAGGCAGGTGAAGAGGGAGACACGGGTGCAGAGCTGGACGATGGTAGGGTACCTCTGCAGCCTTTAAACCTCTTGTGTGAACAGAACTGTGTTGGCAATGAACACTGTGCATGAGGGTGCTTAAACCTGGTCTTATTTTTAGAGGTGTGGGAGTTTGTTTCAAGTATTCAAGAGGGAGCCAGGAGTGAGGGACAAAGAGAAAGAGAAGAACCTCAGTGTCCTGGATTATGTAATGAATTTCTCATGTCCTCTCACCATGTGTCTTGTGTCTGTATTCAGTACTGATCCTGATGAATAACAAAAACAGAATTTAACTTGTGAAGGGTCCATAATACTGTGTCAGAATGCTTCCCCTGCTATTGTAAAATTACCTGCATATGGCAGAAAACATTGAAAATTTTCCAGAGAACTGATAAGACAGGACTTCAGGTACTGATTTAACTCCTGTACTAACAGTCCAATCATTTACTGCTTACATTTACTGCTTAAACGACTAATTATCACACCAAAAATGAGTGAACATTTAGCTGTTCAGGGTATGAAAGTGGTTAGCACCATGTGAATAGGAAGTATTGTGTCCTGATGGACTTGCATCCAAGTTCTCCTGGTTTCTTTCCCACCCCACCCATGATCAGACGACATCGCGTCCGATGCAGAAGCGGAGTTCCGCTTGCGTCAGGGACGTGCAGAAGGGCCAGAACTGAAAGTCTCTGAGGATGAAGAAGATGAAGAAGAAGCAGAAGGTGCTTCTCTCAGTGTGACAGAAGGTAATCACTTTCTCTTCAGTGCTTGAATGATGTTAATTGCATTTGAGATAGTCTATACAGTTATGGGATTTAGGAGGAGAGTCTCTTGGATTTGAGCCATCTCACTGCTCTCAGTGGCAAGGTCTGTGCTTGCATTAACATTTTGAGAAGAATGTTCTGAATCTGTTAATTACAGCTTTTTAAAATGTGAGAACCCTTCTAACTTCTTTTTTCTTGTAAAGGTTGTTTACATTAAAAAGCTTGTACCATTTTGGACACTTAAAAATTTTTGTCTGTGTTCCAGATGTCCAATCTAGAATTTTTAAAAAGCCAAGAAATTTGTCACTACTCTCTGTGTATAACATTTTAAAAAAGGTAGAATATTAATGGTCTTATGTGTTTTTGGAACATTTTTGTTTTCCCTAGATCCGTGCAAGCCATCCATCCCTATCCAGCCCTCTAGTGACAGTGTTCTTCCTCTGTCTCCAGCTGCTAGTCCCAAAGCAAAACAAGCAGAGGTAAGAAAAGGAGTCTTTGACATTTTCTAATTAGCACCTGTAGTTCAATAAAAGTTTGTTGGATAAACTGATGAGGACTGACAGCAGTGAGCTCTCCTTCTTTCCTCTCTCTAATATTTATGTTGATCTTGAAATTTGACTTCATTTAGGCTTAAAATATAATGTATACTATCTTTCTTTCCTACCTACAGAGTGCAGTGGCTCTATCACAGCCACACAAGTTCCCATCATAAAGCCCCAGGAAGAATTATACAGGGTATTTTAATTTCAATGGGCTGTTAACAACAGATATATGTGATAAATGAGGGGAGCCATAAGTAAGGTGTTTCCTCTTTAGCCTGGTCTGGCTGTCTTTTATGTACCAAAAGCAGATTCTGTACAGTTGCAATTGAAAATTCCAGTAGTAACCAAAGCAGTACTTCTTTATTCCAGAGTTCAGCATAGTTCAGCTTAAGGAAGTGAGGCATGTCAATGTTGTACTGTCATGCTGTCAGCCCTGGGAGGCAGCTTGCAAGTGTACTGCAGTGTGTAAGAGCTGGAAGTACATGACCCTTAAAATGTACAATTCAAATTTTCCCTTCCAAATGTTTTGGGTTTTTTTTTTAAGGAATTGCTAAAATATTATCTTGGAGAGTTTTGGCATAGAGCAGTTTACTTTTACAGTGGGCTGAGTCTGGTTTGCTGGCAGCAATTGCTAACAACATTCACTTTCTATTAAAATAAAGTTTGTTTTTTTGATGTCCATGTAATGATTCTGTCAGACACAGTTATTGTTTAGCAGGCAGACATTAGGACAAGGCCTAAATGCAGTTCTCAAGACGTGTGTGTTGAATGTGTCATACAAACACACAACAGAGAGGCTTATGCTCTAATGGTCATTTCTGATGGTCATTCCAAAGAAAGCTGGAGCAGAAGATGCTGTTGGAAGGAGTAACATCAGAACTCAGTCAGAGGAGTCTGCTGTCAAAGGGTTAAATTGTCAATGAATTGTGCTCTTGATTAAAATGACATCCTGGATGCAGGAGAGGAAAACCAAAATCTCTCAGCTCATTAAGGGACAAGGGAATTGCAGCCCAATTTACTCTTAACAGAAAAAGCACCTCTTGCTTTGAGAAAACACAGCAGCAGATGCTCCTCAGCAGCAAAGTGCTGTAGGAATGGGAGCTGGGAAGACTTGGATCAAATCTGTCAGGGATAAGGGACCACCACGATACACAGAGTTTCAAAGGGAGAGCGAGAAAAGATGGAAATGGATTTCTGGAATTTAATTTAGTGGTTTTTCTTCAAAAAATCCATTTTGCCTTGTTGTCATCTACCAAGCCCAGTTTGCAATGGGGCAGAAAAATGCACCACACCTGTTGGGAAATCCTAGGTGAAGTTCAAAGCCTGCTGATGGGATGCCACATGTGGGTTTTTTCATACTTTAATACTTGGATGGTTTCCTTATTTCTAGCTTTGTTAAAAGCTAAACAAAAGGAAACATATTCTCCTGTGCCCAGTGACCATTAATATTTTATATTTCCCTTTTTCATTTGTTTGTAGGGTGTAGAAGATCCCCTGGCTGAAGTATGCCGTGCAATAAAATCCCCAGAGCCACGCTTTTTTCCTGAGCCTTTCATTCTTGAGGAAAGACCAAAGGAGGAAATTCCCAAAGACAGGAAAGTTAAGAGCCCTTTGGTGCCAGCGTCTCCAGTGTTGTCCCAGCCGGTTGCATCACCAGAGGCCATTGCACCCCCATCACTGGCAGAGTCTCAGCCAGGGGCACCAGCACTGGCTTCATCCCCAGTGTCTGCTCAAATGCCTATCTGTTCCCAGCCTTTGCCTTCTGCTGAAACATCCATTCCATCCCCAGTGGAGCCTCCAGTATGTTTCCAGCCTGTCCCAGCCTTAACCTCTACTCCTTTGGCCAAACTGGCCCTTAGGGGCCAGGATGGTGAGGTGGAAAAACTGGGGAGCCCTACTACTGCAGAAGAAGCCCTGAAACGGAGCAGCCTCGTGGAGGAGTTCTGGATGAAGAGCGCTGAAATCCGGAGGAGCTTGGGGCTCACCCCCGTGGACAGAAACAGACGCTCAGAGAGTAACTTCACTATGTCTGCTCTGGAGGCAACTCCTCAGAAGACTTTCAATAGCAGGAATATTTCAGGGGATGAAAGGATCCATCCTGTGAAACCCCAGCCTGCCCCAAGGAGACAGGGACTGTCCAAGTTAGAAAATGAGCAGATTTCTCTGCTCACTCCGAAGTCTCCGTCAGAAAAAGAGCTAAAGAGTTCCGGTGAAGTACGGGGAGATGTATCCAGCAGTTCTGGGCTCGGCCTTCAGGAGAGCTCATCTAACATGAGGACTATGGCCAGCCAGAGCTTCAACACTTCCGACTCCACCATGCTGACTCCCCCATCGAGCCCGCCCCCGCCACCGCCTCAGAACGAGGAACCAGCCACGCTGCGTAGGAAGAGGTACCAGGCTCTCTGGCAGAACGAGGTCGAAGCCAGGTCACCTCCAACACCAGCATCGACACCTCCTGCTCCCCGACGCCAGGAGCCGGCCCCTCGTGCCAAGGAGTCCCCCCCGGCCAAGAGGGACGACGTGCGGAAGTCGTTTGCGGAGAGCGTGGACGAGATTCCGTTTGCTGATGATGTGGAAGACACGTACGATGACAGGACAGAGGACTCCAGCCTTCACGAGAAGTTCTTTACGCCTCCTACCAGTAGGCCAAGGCCAGAGAAACCACATCTTTTGCCCTTGGTCAAAGAAAATGGTGGCCCGCCCTCACTGGAAGGAGGGGTTCACCAAAAGAAGAGATTGTTCCCTGACATTTCTGTGGAGGCCAAGGAGCTTGCTGAAGAAAGGATGAGAGCCAGAGAGAAGTCTGTCAAGAGCCAGGCCCTACGTGATGCCATGGCTAAACAGTTGTGTAAGATGAAAGATATGGAGATTGCTGCTGCTGCTGCTACCGGGGCCACGAGGGCACGAAAGGCGTCTTCCATGCCCTTGAAGACCAAAGAGTTGTTTTATGACTCTCCAAAGCACTTGGCCTTGAAATTAGCAGAGGGATCCGCACGAAAACACAATTCTGCTACTGAGAAGTTCTCCACTCCTCCTGCTGATATGGCTGGACCTGAAGGGTCTGTCAGCTCTTCAGAAGGCTCCAGTGGGAAGAGTAAGAAAAGAAGTTCTCTCTTCTCCCCTCGTAAGAACAAAAAGGAGAAGAAATCCAAAAATGATAGCAGACTTTCTGACAAATCTAGTGGTGGCACAGAGGAAGCAACAAAGCCTAGGTCGTTATGGAAGTCTGTTTTCTCTGGCTATAAGAAAGACAAGAAGAAAAAGGCTGATGAGAAATCCTGCCCAAGTACTCCCTCGAGTAATGCCACTGTGGATTCTGGCAAGCACAAAGCCCCTCCATTGATTACAGCTGCAGGTATGACAGATATGTGCCTCTGCACTGTGCACTTTTCTTATTTTTCTGAGGTATCCTTCAAAGTAGTTTTGGTTTGCTCTGTCATTCAGCTGCTGTGCTGAGTGCTGCTGCTCCCCAGTGTCCAATGGGCAGAGCAGGGGAAGTGCTAGGGACTAGATTTGTGTTTCTGCATATTGACAAAATCCACTGGGAAAAAACAGAACCTTAAGTAAAAATTTAACTCTCAGTAAGTATGAGGCATATCTGGTTTATGTCTTAGATTTGAGAAATAAGTACTATTTGTTGAAATTTGTGACATTTCATCCCTACTTTAAATCTGATCTTCATCTTTCCTGTGGCTGGTCTCTTTTCTTTCTTTCCCCCTGGCTCCATGGAAGCTGAACACTGCAGAGATGCCATTAGTCCTGTTCTCAGTAATGCAGTGGCTGATCTCTGGATTTTGCATCCTCCTGTAAATCTTTCACATGCCCACCAGGTGCAGGCAGAGATGTTTAATGGCAACTTGGGATACAGTAAAGAAGTTACCCATAAATGAGATGGAAAGCAAACGTGTTACATTTCTCAGGCTTTGTACAAACAGCCAAAATAGAGCCAGCTGCTGTCATTCCAAGTGCTGTATCCATGCTAGGAGTGTTGATACAGTACAAAGAGAGAACCATGACCATTATTTCTAACAGCATTTGAAGAAAGTGATGCTCTCTTAAAACAAAGCTGGAACTCGTGCTGGTCATTCTGTGGAGCAGGACTTCTTTGGTCCCTCACAGGCAAAGCAACTGAGGCTGACATAAAAGGACTGAGTATTTTTCATGCTCAAACAGCCTTCAGCTGAGCTCTGAAGAGTTTACAGAAAGGATTGTTACCACTTCTCTAACTTGCCCTTTTTATTCCCCACTTGGCAGATTTGCAGCTCCGTCAGCACCTGAGTTTCTCGGAGGACTCCGACCTCTCCAGTGATGATATTCTGGAACGCTCCTCCCAGAAATCCAAACGAGAGGTACGTAGGTGGGAAATGCACCTTAGATGGATCTAGCACCATTCAGATCACAGACTCAGAGAACCACATCAGAAACTTGGGTGATTCATGTTGTTTTTACTCTTTCTCCCATGCAGCAGGTTTTCCTGTAAGTCTGCTGACTGTCCTGTCTAAAATAAGATGGTTTCACTTGTTTTCATGATTACAAGCTACTCTCTAATGTTCTAAGAAGGATCCATTGTCTCACTGTCCCATTACTTTACTGGGCACTGAAAGGAGATGGACTGGCCTGTAGTCTGCTGAGTATTCCTTTTTCCCCCCTTTTAAAAATGGGATTTTGTTTCCCCTTTTCCAGTCAGTGGAAACTCCACCAGACTGCCACAGCTTCTCAAATATGATGGATTGTGGCTTAGGCCCTTTCTCTGCCAATTCCCTCAGAACCTGTGCACCTTCAGGTGCCTTAGATGTTCTCAAATGTGATTTTCTCCTACACAGGCAGTTCTGCATTCTCCCAGCCCCTTCCTCGACTGGGATGGTGTGGCTGGAGCCACTTGCTGCTGAAAATCAAGGAAATAAAGTCAGAGCACTTCATTCAGCCTTTTCTATATCTTGGATAACCAGATTTCCAGTTTCCTTCTGGAGAGGGCCCATGTTTTCCCTATTTCTTCCTTTATCACTGATGTACCTATAGAAGCTTTCCCTGTTAACGTTGATGTCCCCAGGAAGATTTAATTCTATCAGGGCCTTAGCTCTCCTAACCTGATCCCTGGCTGCTTGGAGAATTTCTCTGTATCCCTCCCAGGCTGCCTATCCTTGCTCCTACCCTCTGTAGACTTCCTTTTTCTGTTTGAGTTTGCCCAGGAGCCCCTTGTTCATCCCCACAGACCTCCCAGCATTTTTGCCTGACTTGCTGTTTGTTGGGATGCATTGCTTCTGAGGTTGGAGGAGGCAAGCCTTGAATATTAACCAGCTTTCCTGGGTCCCTCCTCTCTCCAGGGCTTTGTCCCATGGCATTCTACTAAGCAGATCCATGAAGAAGCCAAAGTCTGCTCTCCTGCAGGGCAGGGAGCTTGCTGTGCACCCTCCTTACTGGCCTGAGGGTCTAGTGTAAGGATTTAGTTTAGTTGCACACATTTATATGTGGAAACTATATGGTGAAAGCAAAGTTTCAAAGCTAGTTGCTTTTCAGCTATTTGAATCCATTTTAGAATTGGCACTATTAATGCAAAAACAAGGGAATAATTTAAGGGACTGTTTGAACATAGTAATGAAGAACCCTAATTTCATTCCTGAGAGCCTCTGAGTTGTGCTAGACAGAATTGGCAAGGTTTGGAGGAATAAGTAGAGATTTAATGACCCCACAGAACACTAAGGCTCCTCTGGTACACCAAAGTGAAAACTGTGTTCCCACTGTTCTTTCCTGGTGGTGCCTTTTTTAACACGTTAAAAAAGCTCAAGAAGAAGAGAGCATCTGGGAGTGCAATGTCACAGGCACAGTGGCCTGTGCCTCCTGTCTCAAACCTGTCATTCCATGGGCACAAATCAGTCTCAGATGCCAAGCTGATCCTTGGCTGAGATGGCAAAGGTGTGGAAGTACTGCAAATTGAGGTGTCATATGAAATGCTTTCTAAGTATATGTAGTAGAATGAGCTAGAATAGCTAATGAATTTAAGGCTGGTGGAAGAAATTGATGAACTAAATAGGAATTTTCTGTATTTACTTACCTCTCTTTTAATCTCTTTCCCTAGTTGGTCTAGATCTCATCTGAGAGGAAGATTATTTTGTTTTTATTTTATTCCCTTTTTTCTCTCCCCCTTCCATTCCCCCTTGCATGCCCTCAAGGCGTTTCATGAGAAATTCTGCATTTTCCAAGAGATGCAGAAGAATGAGGTACCTGGGGCCAGCAGAGGACGTTCCCAATACCTGGGGTTCAGATAAGAGTTACAGAGTTACTGCTCTGCCTTGGGAGCTCCTTCCAGAGGAGGCAAGGATGCAATAATGTCCATCCTTGTTTGCAGGCTTTGGTCTGCCTTGATGGTGACTTCTTTTCTATGCTGAGCCACTTAGATTTAAAATGGCTTTTGCAGAAAAAAGATCCCATCTCTAAGCACTGGAGGGGATGATAGGTGACAGTGGCAGATGGCTGGAATCCTCATACTGAAAATACCTCACAAGCTCTGCCAAGGGTATGGTGGTAGTGTCTCATTTTCCCTCAATTGCTGTTGCTGAAGTTACATTAAGAATTTATTTACTCAGCATCTGCCTGTTTTCTAAAGAATAGTTTTGTGAATGTATTTATTTAGAGGACATGGATGTGAAAACTCAACTTAGCTCATTTTGTTGCATCCTATCCCAGGATGTAGAATATACATGCAAACACTGGAATGCCTTGCTGTCCAAAGAAATGTAACCAAACTTCGAGTCTGACCAAGCTGGGTTTGCACTCATTTGGGGTGGGAGTTGTATTTTTTAAGTTATAAACTGCCTGCTACTTACTAAGGGTAAGAGCTGACTTACTGTGTGCTACTTAACTTTTATGTGAACCCCTTCTCCAAACTGAAATCCTGTTCTTGCTGCTTTTTTGGTACTGTAGTGAGCTTGCTTCCCAGCCAGCCTGCTCTGTTCTTTGTGATCAGCAGTGAATTAATTCAGTGTTGTTTAATGTGGTGTCTTTGAAGAGCAGCATCTTGTGAAGAACTCCTAACGTAGACGCCCCGTGGGTGTTGTGTTTGTAGGTGGATGTCACTGTGTGTGTTTGTCACTGTTCCTGTGCCCCTGTGGTGTTGTGCTCAGGTCTGTTTTACCACCACAGGTAGCTTGCTTTCTCCTGGAGCGTGCAAACGTGCTGGTGTTGTTCTCTGGCTTCTCATTTGTGACTGGTTTTAGTTAATTGAATGTGAAAGTGCAAAATGCTGTCTGTTTGCCCAGGGTGGCACAATGCCTTCTGGACTTCATGACATGAAGGGGAATTCACCTCTCTTATGAGCAAATAAAGCTAAGTGCTTTACTTGCCTTATATTTGGGTACAGGGTAGCATAAAATGTCCTTGGCTAGACTAAACAGTGATTTCCCCCTCCTTTTCCTGCTCCTTTCCCCCTCCAATTTTAGCTCCTCAAGGTCTTTGGAGGCTCTCCTTTTAGACAAGGAGATTGCATTGCTGCAGGACACACAACCCACTCTGAGCCCATCTGGTGTTTCTTAGCTCACCAAGCAGTGAATAAGATTTATGATGTTGGTTAAATGTAAATGATCATTTCTATGAAATAGAGATAATTTAAGACTATGGAATAAACACAGCTCCTAGGAGAGACTGTAAATCAGAATGTAAGTGGAGAGTTGTGTGACAGAATAATAAATGGTTGGCCGAGCCAGTTCAAACCAAATATGCTCCAGAAATAAGCCATTATTCCAAATCTCTACCCGGAATTTTGTACTCATACAGGTAGACAAAGGCCAAATAATTCCTCTAGAAAAAGGTATTTCCAAGTTGACTGTATCTTCAAGGAGCCTGCCAAAACAAATTGCCTTCAGGAGAGTGCTAGAAACTTGATTTTGATGCCAGAAGTTCCATTGTGCTTCATCAGCCTGGGTCACGTTCAGCATCTGCACGATTTCGTTTCGTGTAAAAACCGCTTTGTTTTATTACTGTGCATCTGTTTTCAATGTTGAACTGATTTTGCTTCATTTTGTACGTTTTTTTTTTTTTATTTTCTTCCCTTTACCATCCCCCCTTTAAAGTCGATCTATGTACCACACGCCTTGGCATTCAAGAGATCATACTCGTCAAAGGTAGTGTCTCCATTCCCACTAGCTGGCCATTGTTGCATTGCATGTCCCCCTATCCATTAACCCATCGAATCCATAGCTCCCCACCACATGTGCACTAACACCAACACTGACTGTGCATGCCTGAGATGTGAGCAGACATGGGCAGCAAATTTCTTTGTAGAGGATGTCTCCCAGAAATGCATCAAGCTCCGAAATGTCTGGTCGGAATGCATGCGTTTATCAGTGCACCGCTGTGCGGTGATGTGGATGATCTGGGAGCTTCAGAACAAATTGGTTTTCAAGGCACTTAAATGTGTTTGCATATTCTTCTTTTTCGGTGCTGAAAATGTGAGTTCAACTGAATCATCACAGTTTAATCAGCAGCTTTCAAAATTGCTGAGTTCGCTCAAGTCTTAGTGAAATTCTGCATCAAGCTAAAATCGAGGCAGAAGTTGCTGTTTTCTGAAATTCTCGTTGTCTTGTCTTTACAGTCACAACAGTGTTACATGGGACAGAAGGGCCACGTGCTCTGTCACTTTACCTCCTGATTGGAGTGCCATTGTGGATTTTGTGTTTTTAAAAAAGAAAGAGTAAAGCGTGAGCTTCTTGAAGCTTTAACAGCGGTGCTTGCCAATGACCTACCTGAGGGATTTTTAATTAAGCTGTGATCCTACCTTAAACTCTGTTCACTGAGAACCATCAACAGAGGCAGACTGACCAATGTGGCAGTACAATAACTAGATAAAGCAGATTTCAGGGTGGTCTGACATAACATTCTGTTCTTGAAGTTGACTCTCCATGGAGGAGATCTCTTTCCAGAAGTGGAAGAGACACATTTACAGCAGTCCCTTAAAGCTCACATATGTGTACATGAGAAAAGAGGCTTTTTCTTCACTGTAGTTTACCTAGTGCAGTTGAGAAGTTTTTTTGACACTCTTAAAACTCTTTAAGAAAGCCTTTCTAGGCTATATTATATCCACCTAATGTGCCTGGCAAGATCTAAACCCAATTTCAGTAATGTTAGAAAGACGTATTCTTAAACTGGTTTCACTGACAGAAAAGAAGAGGAAATACCTTTCTATTTCTATAAACACAGGTTTTCCTCTTTTATATGACTTCTGGTGGTGTAATATTCTCCACTAGTCTGTAATAATTTCTTAGCTTACACTGCTGTAACTGTTCATGTAGACAAGCCTTTACCCTCCTTTAAAATGAAATCAAGGGGACCCCTATCAAGATGAACCCTCTATGCAGTACTCATTGATTTATCTAAATCCATTTGGCTAAATTCATTGAGAAATGAAAATTACTGAGGATAAAAACTGATTTGATCTTTGGGAAGAGGTTTCATACAGCAGTGGAAGGCAGGGGTGGGATTTTATGTAAAATCACAGCTTTGCAGCTGGCTTAAATGCTTCTTCACTCCTGATTTGATCCTGAGACTGTTGCTCACTGCACTGTGAACACCTTTGCCTACAGAAGCTTGACTTTTGACACAGCCATGGCAAAGACAGAACACCTCCCTTCTGAGATTTTTGGAAGAGAAAACGGTCATCCCTGCCCCCCTGTATCTCTGAGCATGTAAATAAGATCTGCTGCTGTTTTTTCCTTCCTTCAGAGGGCCTACACAGAAGAGGAGCTGAACGCCAAGCTGACGCGGCGCGTACAGAAAGCTGCCCGCAGGCAAGCCAAGCAGGAGGAGCTGAAGAGGTTACACAGAGCTCAGGTAGTGTCTCACAAGCCTCTTGTCATGGCACCCAGTTACCTCTGTGTGAAAGCACCCTGATCCTGACATTCCTCTGACTCTGTCAGAACAGAATCCCCTCTTTCTACATGAATGCTCCTGTCCCCTCTTTCATATTTCATGTCATGCCACAGAGAAGTGAAGAATGGCTGAAACCTACCATGAGAGTTTTACAGGGAGAAAAATAATGCCCATAACACCTTTCTAGCTGGAGATGGATGAACCATCATGCACTGAGTGGAGCAGTGATACTCAGATAATGCCTGATGGAGCTACACCTACCATTGCTTTGCTAGTTTATGCTGGTGGGTGAAGTGTTGTCAAATTAACCTTTAATTGCCAGAGAATCTGCTGGAAAACTGTTAACATCATCTATAGATTTGTCAAAAACTCAAGGCAGGGGCTCAGCTGACTGAATAGCATCACCCTTCAGTTCAGTGTTCAGGAAAGTGATAGAAATTGTAGCAAATAAATGAATATCAAGGTGTTTGCAAATTTAAGAGTTAAGATACAACAGGGTGGGGAGGATGTTGTCTCTGAAATCTGTGATGCTTGCTGTTGGAGCAGGGTGTTATTGTTGAATACAATACTTGTTTTTGAAAGGGCAAATTTGATTGAAGTCTCTTAGTGCTGGGTGTGTGCTGGAGACAGAGCAAGAGAATTGCTCAGGTGAGGTTCTGCTCCATTCTTCTCTGAACAGATTATCCAGCGGCAGTTGGAGCAAGTGGAAGAGAAGCAGAGGCAGCTCGAGGAGAGAGGTGTGGCTGTGGAGAAGGCCCTTCGAGGAGAAGCAGGTATCCATCACAACTTGGTTTGGTTTTCCATGTTTTCTTACCAAGTGCTTGTGCAGTAATCCATAGCTGTTTGGATTTTAGAGGCCATGGGACCTTTATAGCCTAGAGACTGAGCCCAATGTGAATCCGTTCTCCCTTTTCTATCTTTTTGAGGCCTTGTTTTTCCTGTGTTTCTTCTAATTCTGCAACTTCCCTATTGGCAGAGACTTAGTTCACTTACCTTTTTACCTGAGGTGTAGGAGGTAATTCTCCAGCTACTACTAATGGCTGTTTCTGCATATTACTGGATCCTACAGCTAGAAAATTGCAGGAGTTTCCTAGCTACCATTCACACAAAGTTGTCACAGTAAGGCAACCCTGTTTGTATGTTAAGGAGATAATTGTGAAACTGTGTGTGCTTTCTCTATTGTGTTGGATTATCAAGGTAGTGTCCTTACAAGGGACCATCACAGAACATCTTCCTCACTGCACAGCCCAGCACACCGGCTACGTCCGACAAAGTTGTGCAGAGCAGAAATGCACACGTGTACTGAAAGGTATCCATGTGGGGCTGCTAAAAGAAATGTTGTGTGTACTTAAATTAAATGAGTATCATCTGATCTGGCAAGCATGTGAGTGGAGGAGTACCTGGTTCAGATAATGCTGATAGTAGTATAACGATTTGGAAAAAAAAAAATCCTCAATTTGCAAGGAGTCAAATATCCAACAGGCAAATGCAGTGTGTGTACACCTGACAGGGCCGGGGTCATGGACCTGATTACAAGGGGCACAGTTCAGAAATGGCAAGAGTGGAACAGGTGTTTGGAAAATGTTTGCTTGTTGCTTGAAGAGCCACATCTATGCCTCTGAAGATGGAGCTTGATTAAGCAGTGAGGGTGCACCAGAGAAGAAGTCAGTTGTGACTTCCTGCCGGTTACGACTCGGCCAGAATTAGGTTTGTCTGGTGCTCCAGAAGGGTGTGCCAAAGAAGCAGGACTCAGTGCTCACCAAAGCAAATAGGTACTGCAAGTGTGAAGAACAATCTTGAGGACCTCAATATGTTTATGATCAGGCTGTCTTTTTCATTTGTGGGATCAAAAAATTAGCCTTGAGCAAACCCCTGTCTCTGCAGGGCTGCCTCTTTCCTTATGCTGTGTGTTCCTGTGTAGCCCCACTCTGTTCTCTGGCCTGCCAGTTACTGCACTTACTGAACCCACCTCCACTGTTTCTAGTGGTTCTTTTCATTTTTCTTCTTTTCATCTGGCAGTCCATCTTGATTATTGAGCTGCTGAATGACTTTCATGTTAGACATGCCAGCACAAGTGGGAAATCTTAGCAGCTGAGAGAATATTATTCATGATAGAGTTTTCTCACTGAAGAGTCATAGAATGCCTAAAACACATTCAGAGAGGACAGAATATGACTAAGATATTACAATTTTATATTGGAGACTGCCGAATTAAACCTTTGGATAAATAGCTTCTCACTCCCAGCTCTCCCAAATGGAAGCAGTCTTAGATGAGCTTGTGTATTTGTGAATACACACTGTGTATTTGTAGCAGAGCTGTGAAATTGTGGGTGCTGCTTTGCAAAAAAGGAATCTCTTTTCTTCAGGAAGTCCCTAGGGTATGCTTTGCTCCTGCAGAATGTTTATATCAACAGGTCATATGTTATGTTTGCAGAAGCTTAACTCTGACATAAAGAATTCACCATCCTTAATTCTTCCTCTTATTTCAGGGGATCAGCCAGAAACACATTCTGTTGGGGTGGAAGAAAAAAGCATGTTCTAATCTGTGTTGACTGAAACACAGGATTATAAATCAAGTCCATGCTTCACCTCTTTAGGTACGCTTGCATGGCCATAGAATCATTTAGTTTGGAAAACAACTTTAAGATCATGAGTCCAACCATTAACCCAACACTGCCAAGGCCACCACTAAACCGCGTTCCTAAAATGCCACATCCACACATCTTTTAAATACCTCCAGGGTGGGGACTCCACCACTGCCCTGGGCAGCCTGTTCCAGGGCTTGACAAACCTTTCCATGAAGAAATGTTTCCTAATATCCAATCTAAACGTCCCCTGGCACAGCTTGAGGCCATTTCCTCTTGTGTTGAGAGAAGGAACTGACCCCCACCTGGCTACAGCCTCCTTTCAGGAAGTTGTAGAGGCCAATAAGGTTTCCCCTCAGCTTCCTCTTTTCCAGACATTTTACATATGTTTGCAATAAAGTAACTGAATTCCTTCTTTTTGAGATCTGTGGTATCACATTCCATAAAGCTAATTTCTGCCTGCAATATCCACTAATTATTCAAGAGGGAATTGTTCATTAGGTCATCTGCATTGTGACCTGACAGTGACCTCTACATTCAGCAAGGGCTGCTGTGGAAAGGTGAGGAGTCACGCTCTTGTCTCTGATCAGTCCCTCCCCTAATGAAACCATGAGAACAAAAATTCAAAAAGGGAAAGGCAGTGTGTAAAGTGGCGTTGCCATCCAAAAAAAAAATCTCGTTGTAAGGTTGTACAAGGAGAAGAAATGGGGGAGTTTGGGAGGTGTGTCTGCTGTGCACTTAGTTTGTCCACATAAATAGAGGAGGATTGCAGTACAGCATCAAAATAATGGCTCTTCCATAGACAGCAGCCAGTATTAGCTGTTCTGGGACAATGTGTGAGGCTCTGTAATGAGTGGGTTTTTCAGGTTCCCTCTCTGTAGGGGAAGAAAAAATCACTTACTGATCAGCATTTAAATATAAAGTTTTGGGTAATGTTAATAGTAGTTTCTTACTACTTGAAAATCCAGACAGAAGAAACAGAATTCTGTAGCTTGATTCTTTTCTTTTTCTATTATAGAAAAAGACAGACAAGACCATCTGAATTACTTCTCTATATAGTTTATCATCTTCTAGCATATTGCTTCTTAGTCATCTTTCCTGTCTGTAAAGAATTGCAAATTTCTTTTTTGTAGAGGTCTTCCACTAACTTTAATTCCTCAGATCTCTCACCTCTGGACCACTTTCCATTTTTAGAAAAAAAGTATTTTTGAGTTGGACTGGTAAGAACAAAATCAGTTCTATAGACAAAAATTACTTAGAATAATTTGGTTTCTACTTTCTGTCCGTTTTGCATACATAACATATTAATCCTTAATATGTTATGTATTATTGGCAAGTAACTTATACTGAGAAGACTGTCAGTAAATTCTTCACAGTGATTCCCTGCTGTCTTCCTGAGAGGTTACAGCTTTAGATCCTAGCAATAGATACAGGCAGCTCAATATTCTTTCCAGGAATTTCACACATTATCTGCTGTTTGTCAAGTTGGAATATTTCTAGGGTGATGCCTGCTCTTCATCTAGTCAAACTCAGAAACATTTTGGAAGTCACCATCAACTTTAATTCTGACAAAGTAATTGTACCTTCTTGGCTACCTCTTTGTCTTTTCCTTCTTTAAATTAGCTCAGCCTCAGGCATGGCACAGTTGGTTTTTTATTCTTTTAAAAGCTGAATTCTCAATCTAACAGTTTCTGATTCAGAAAATCTCACAACTTATGATTACTTAATTGCCTTAATATGTTCTCTGTGATTATCTCTGAAAATCTCAGCCTTTGATAGTTGCATTGATAGCAAGAATGAATGATTAGGAGGGTAAACTCTATTTCAAGTGGCAGTGCAAGCTGTGTTTAGGGGCAGGTTTGTCATACACAGGTGGTCTAAGCCACTGTCACCCCTTGTTTTCCTTCCCTCCCTCCCCCTTGCTGTTGCACCGTGGTATTTCACTACAGTGGTAAAGCAGGATCTCAATGAAGCATTTTCTCAGTTTTCTGTGGTGTCCCAAGAGACACCTGGAATGAGTTAATTCATGTGATACAATGTTAGTAATGCAACAGTGCTTTGTGTTATAGTGCATTCGCCTGTTTGGACATGCTAATGACTTTGATTTCCTCTGTGAATTTTTCTTTTTTTCAATTATGAACTTAAAGATAAGTCAAATCAGAAATTTCCAGAACTTTTCTTTTATTCCCTTTAGCATAAACCTTGACAGTAATTTTTAAGAGCTTGGAAAACATCTACTGTCAGATCAATACTGAAAAGTTTAAGAGCCACCTCTTTGCATCAAATGAACCATATGCAGTGAGAAATGTTGCTCTCAGTACTTCCATCTGTCTCCTCCCAATGAAATGTTCCACAGTGCTAGACTCAGGGTGCCCTTGTCTCTAGCAGCTGTGGAAATGCACATCTCTGTCCTGAAAACTGCTGTGCAGTTCTTCCCTGGCACAGAGACTGCATTAGCAGGAGCACACAATCCCATCTTCCTGTGCCTGAGTGTTTGCCATTGGTGTCAGCACTCACTCAGTGCCTTCCACCCGTGTGCCATGCACCATCCTCCACTCACCTCCACCAAACCAACCCTTACACCTTTCCTGCAGCTGTCCTAAGAAATTACACTGTTTCCTTCTGACATATTGCTCAAAGCTCCAAAGCAACAGGATTAATTCTGCTTTTCTCAGCAAGAACAGGAGAGCCATCAGTGACAGGTACTGCTGCAAACACAAATAGGTGAAGTGTCTCTGTGTAAACTTCTTGATTTTTTTTTTTTTTCTCCCCCCTTGGAAGTCCTTGCCTGCCTGCTGGAAATTTTCTCTTCATCTTCCCAGTATATATGTTTGTGATATATTTGTGTGTGTGTGTGCATATATGTATATATACAGAGAAAGACAGACCTGTAGTGTTTGTGTATATATATGTGTGTGCCCACGTGTAGCTCCCTGTCTCCTGTTTGCCCTTTTTTTTGTTGTTTCTATGTCTTTCTCATATATTGCTTTGATTGTATGGGGCTAGGGTGGGTATCTGACTCAATAACTCTGTCTTCACCAATTCCTTGTTGTAGACTATTGGGGAGAGTCTTATTACAGTGACCTCATCGACTTGCATCTGGGTGGTATGTATGGCTGAACCTCCTGCTGACACTAACCCTGCTGACACTCCTCCCCACCCCTCCCTTCACCTACTTCTCCCATCCTTGGCTCACAAACAAGAAGAAATAGCCCTTGCACATGACTGATGATAGCAGAACCCCTTTTCCAGCTCAGGAAGAGGAGATCCTGGCATGTTCCACAGACCATGTGTAAGGCTCCCTCTTCTGTTTTTCACAGGGCTGATTTTTTTTCAAAATTTGCTTACCTTTTCACTCCAGCCACCTTCCCTGCTAGCAGTGGAAGGTCATTCTGGTTTTTTGCTTCTCCTTTGGAAAGTCCAACTCTATCACTGAAGTTTTCTATAGGAAAGTATTTTAAGGGGACAGCAAGAGCAAGCAGCACTGTCAGGGGTTAGTCATGCTATTGCCTCTGTCTTGCCCTTCTGAGGATCTTTTTTTTTCTTCAAAAAAAGCCAGAGTGTGCTGCTGATCTAACAAAACAAAAATGCTCCCTCAGGGGACTTTGAAACACACTGCACACTTGCAGATGATAGATATGTCTTCTTTCTTGTTTTGTCTTGCTGTAAGGTTAGAAAATAATCTGCTGTTAAGAATTCCAGTCATTTTTGCTGGAATCTGCTGTTAGTTTCCAATCAGTCCAGTTTGCATCATTACACAGCATTGAGCTTCTTGCTATGCTATTGCTTTAATATCCCATTAATGCTAAACACACGTTAGAGTGTTTAGTTCTCATTTTCACTTAAGAATCTGGTCATCACTCTATACCATGGTTCTGCCTTTGCTTTAATTAATGTTACTTCCTGAGTCCCTTAGTAGGTGATTCACTTTTGGGTTGCAAATGACATTTGTTTAGCATTTGCCTGTCTTGAAAATTAAAATTTCCTTTGCTAGTTTAACCACCCAAAATCTGTCCTTATGAAGTGAACACGTCTGTCTGTCAGCAGATCCAAGAGAAAGCAAACTCTACTCAGTTGCCTTGATATCTGAGAGTCTCATTTAGTTTATCTTTCAGAGTATAAAGTTGCTTGTTCTAAGCTGTGGTTTTTTTGAGGGAGTGCATTGCAGATCAGCTCTGCAGAGAGAAGGATCCCCATGCTCTAGGCCTGATCCAAGACACATCCCTGGAAGTCTTCCCTGATTTCATTGTGTTCTGCATTTGATCCTTCAAACATAGTCTTGCCCAGGTTTTTAAGTGCCATTTTTTCTCCTGCTCCAGGGAGGCTGTCCCACATTAATACCTACCTGTACCTATCTGTTGTGAATTGCTCATGGCACAATAGACTTTCACTGAAGAACATCCACCTGAGTTCAGAATATCCACCCAAGTGCAAGTTTCAGAATGGAAGGCTTTCCTCCTCAGTCAGTCTAATTTGTTGCCTAATTTGTGCTAATTTTGATGTGATAGTCCTCTGCTAGCCCTGT
This sequence comes from Aleadryas rufinucha, assembly GCA_013397815.1. NCBI lineage: Eukaryota > Metazoa > Chordata > Aves > Passeriformes > Aleadryas > Aleadryas rufinucha. The sequence goes on along the minus strand of VZTH01017362.1, from coordinate 289,477 downwards.
GCTTCATTCACTGTTCAGTCCCTCTGCATTCTTTCCTGGGATATCTCCTGCAGAGAGACTTTGAAACCCTCTTCGTGGTTTTATCCACCAGGGCTGGCCCATACTCACATGTGCATGGAGTAGGAGCTGTAAAAGGGTTGATGCTGAATGACACTTAACAGACCCTTATCCCTATTTAATGCTCTCTCCACCACACCTCTCCCTCCTCCTGCCTCTGCTCCTAATGCCTCTTTAGAGACAGCGATCCCATCCAAATCACTAATAGTGGCTTTAAGGAAAGCAAAATAATCTTCACTTAAAGGGACACTGTCACCTAAAAACATTGTTCTGTTGCAGAAAATCTTAATTGGAAATGGAATTTGCTGTTTATCTCTTTAGAGTGTTTGCTTTTTCCGTTTCTCTGAGCTCAGTCGCCTCAGAGTGGTCATTTTTGAACAGGCTGCTTTTATTTATATGGTGACTCAGTCACTTGGGCTTTCAACAGTCAGAGACAATATTCATGTTTTTTTAAAAGCACTTGATACATCTTAAAACTCTATCAAATTTCTGCTCATTTCAAAAATACTGTTTTCAAAACAAATTTTAAAAAAACCTATATTGGGCAGTATCCCTTTAAATGCAGTGAGCCAGTATAGCCTGGAGTATGTGGCTTTATAGTATTAGTTTGTTGCCTCTGTAATTTGCTTTATATTTGCTTTTGGGGCTGCCAGAACACTTTTGCCAGAAGGGATACATTGCTCTGGTGCTGCTTTTCACCTCAAGTGGCAGATACAGAGCTCAGCTTCAAGATTAACATGTCTGTGCAGGATGTGCATCTGGGTGGAGTGCCATTAAAATCCCTGGAGGTCCTGCTGAGTGCTGCAGGCAGCTTGGATTCTCTTGGCAGCCCATGTCTCTGAGGCATGGGCATGACTCTGGTCACGCTGTCATAGAATATTAACAAAAATGGCAAAGTGCTTTGGAAAGTTATCTGTAAACTGGTAATATTTAGTTGTTACAGATTGCACAACAACTGCTGCAAGGGGGAGTGGTAACTCCTGCCAACCTGGTGAACTTCCAGTGTGCAGGATTACAGATTGCTATCTTAACTAGCTCTGTTGCTCTGCTCAGATGTCATAATCCTCTCTTCCTGTTCTGAAATGTTTTGTGCCGTTGCTGTAAGGCAGATGTTTCATTTCACGCTACAGATGGTCACATTTCAATCCTGAGTAATTATTCCTGTGTGTATATTGTGTGCGTGGTGTTGTTAAAAGAACGTTGCAGAGGTTGCAAAGTCAACTGAAGTTGAGACTTTATATTATATTGATATATCAACAGATTTATAGCCTTCAGATCCACCACAGAGAGCTGTCTCATGTCCTTATGGAATAATTGGTAGCGACACTAGGTTGTCATCTTCTGTGTAGATCCTTATGGAGAGGAAATGGGACACAATCAGTGGGTTTTACAGATGTTTGTTGGCAATAGTGAGACTTGAAAATACGGATTCTGAGCCAGACAGTGGAAGGATGCAGTGGTCTGGTGGATATATACTCTTTGTCCTTTTATTCCCTCTTTTGAGACATCCCTTGTCCTGATCCTGTCTTATTTCATCCAGAGCTCCTTACCCCACTTCCATTTTCTTTCTCAGTCCCAGTTTCTCCTTGTCAGACATTTAATTTTAATCCTACCTTCTTGACAAAGAAATCCTAGCATTCTACCCTTCAGCCCTCCTATTCCTCTCCACTAGCTACTCCTGCTCTGGTCTTCCCACTGACCCAGTCCCCACAGTCTAAATCCCAGCCTTTGGACTTCTTCCAACATTTTTTTTGGGCTCTGCTCCCTCTTCTGCCCAGCATTATTTGTGTGGAAAATGTTAGGTCCTGCCTTCTTCTCAAATCTGCCTTCTCCTTTCACCCCTTCCCCTTTTTCCCCTCTCCTTTGTTTGTTCCCCATTAGTCACCTAAGGATAGTTCCAGCCTCAGTTCCTCCTGACCCACTGGCTCCTTGTCCCAGTTTGCTCCTCGTCTGCCTCTGGAAAGTACCTCCGTTGTTTCCCCTGTGTTCAATGAGCAGCTTCCTTTTCCTTGCACCCCGCAGGGATCATTAAGTAAACATCCACACACTCCCATCTTGCTTTGTTCTTGGCTGGAGTATGCCAAGAGAGGCAAGAAGGATGCAGGGAAGAGAGCTGGTACCCATGGTAGTGTTGATTTCAGACAAAGGTTCTCCCTTCTTGACAAGAGCCTTATGAACATCAGGTAAACAGGGCATGGAAATGCAATTATTTGGGGTTTTTTAAAATCTTTGTACTCTGTTTAAAGCACACTCTACAACAACTTCACTTTTTGTTAACTTCTTTAAAATATTTGAGCTTGCTGTGTCCTTTAAAGTCTTGCAGGTCTAACTCTGCAAGGCTGGAGTCTGATCTGTTCGAGTGGGATCAGTCCTATTTCTTGTGATTGGCAAACACAGCTCTCCTGGAAGGGGAGTGGAGTTGTAAGATAAACATTGTTTTCGCAGTCTGCAGCTGTTTTGGACACTGAAGTGAATTGGTAGCATGTTTTCTTTGCTGTACATTTGGAGCAGGAAAGAGCACTTGATAAGCAGAACTTGTTAAGTACCAGTACTTGTTGGGCAATTGCCATTTACCTGCTTCTTTCTGCACACAAAAACAACAGTCTTGGGAGACAGGGTCAGTGCAGGACTGTGTTCATTCTGATTGCATTTCCAAGTGCCTCAAGGTCTAACAGAAGCAGAAGACCTCTGTGGAGTCATTTGTGTGTGTGTTCTGCTCCAAATATTGCTCTCCCCATTTTTTTCCCTGCTTTCCCCCCACCCCCTTCTGCTGGATAAATAAAAGTGGTTCAGTTTGCACGGCAATCCAGTGGTCTGTGAGTTTTCCCCAGGTTTCTTCTAGTGATTGTGCTTTTTAGAGGCTGTTGGGTTTGACCCAGATTTAATAAACTGTTAAGTCAGACACACTCAGTGATGTGCTTGTGGGATATTTGTCAGAATCCTTGCTCTCAACCTGCAGTTCTGTGGATGCTATTCTCCAAGAGCTGGCTTTCTGTATCCTTGGTTTTTAACAATGCTGCTGTTGAACAACTTCACCAAATAGTGAAGTTGGAATGCTTTATTTTTCAGTACTTGGGTTTCTGACCATAACCTGATTTTTTTTTAAGGGTGGAAAAGAGGACAGTTACAGTGATCAGTGCAGTTTGACTTACTGATCTCTTTTGGACTGATCCATATTTTAAGCACTGATTTAAAATTAGAGCTCTTAGTATTCCTAATAAATGAAGGATGATGTTTGTTAGTAGAATAAATTTCCAAAGTATCATGCTTTTAGCTTGTGAGGGCAAGTGCCACACAATGATTCAGTAGAACTGAGACTGGCCTCAGAGCTGGATTTCCTGGCCAACGTTGCTGTTTTCCAAACCACCATGATTAGTCAACAGTAGAGAAATCAAACTCTTTGGATGCAAAGCTTGTGAAGGATGTGATACCGCTTGGTCTGTGGTATATCTGTTCAAATAAATTTGACTTGCAATGATTCACCACTCCTCAGAAATCATCACAGCTCTCATATCAAAAAACAGGGGCAAACAGTGAGGGGGATCAGTGTGAGCTGTAGCTTGGGGATGATGGGGTTTTGCCACCCCAAACTTTGTGCTGTGCTTTCTTCATCCTGATCAATTATTTTGACCACTGTGTTTCTGATTGAGAAGAAGTGTTACGGAGCTAGAGAGGAAAAGGACAAAACCAGTCTGAAGAATTGCTCTTTAATCAAAAGGTAAATAAAGATTAGAAAAGAATGCAACAGCCCAGTGTAGCTTCTGTAACAAAGGGCAATGTACAGTGAAAATGAAGGTATATTTTCATAGTGGCTATACAATTTCTGCTCCTTGTTCTGAAGAGGCTTTGAAGCTGTGGTATTTATTCTTGACCTGGCTCTTGCTTTCCACCATTGTAGCAAAGTCTGCAATCTCTCAAGAATACTGTGACAGACAAGGTCATTCTTGTGGCTTTTTTACACAGAAGCAAGGTAATTCCAGTCACTTCAGTGATGGGATGTGTCTGATGTGCAAGGCAGAGAGCTTCTGCCTCTCGAGAATGCTCAGTGTGCTCAGGGGCATGCTCCTTTCCTGAACGAGCTGCAGCTCCTGCCTCCAAACCATGCTCCTGCTTGCCAGCAGCTTGGACTGCTGAGCTCTGCTGCCAAGGCTTTACACACAAGAAGAGTTGGCCTGTGGCATTAAAAGGGAACAACTCGTGACTAACACAGTCTGTTGGCAGTTTTAATCCCTCTGGTGAAAAAAAAATGGTAATTTTCTGTCCAGAAGCTACAGCCACACCTTAGACTTGCTGGCAGCTTAAGAAGGGAATGGTCACAGGAATGGTTCTTCTCTTGCCCTTCAGCTCCTTCCAAACAAACTGCTTCAGAGGGTGTTGGTGCTGCCAGCAGCACTCTTTCCATGTTGTGGATGAAGATCTGTGTCAGTATATTTTTGGTGGTGAAGGAGACTCAAACACAAAGGGGATTAGGTTTGTTGAGCTTTTTTTAATTGGCACAACAAGTGGGTTTTTCCCTATCTGGCCCTGGCTCCACATCCAGAAAAATTGCCTTGCACTGATGATCCTATTTTACATTTAATGAGACTAGGAAGTGGTGATTTCTCTTCTCTAAACAATGCAATAGTAATAATAATAATAATAATAATACTTACTGTAGGATTAGTAATTGGCTTTTGGAGCAATAAGCAATGAAATAAGCTTTAGAGAAGCATGGGAAGTAAGTTTTCAGGTTGCACTTTGTTCTTGCTGTTAAGGACCTCCAATACATAAGGAACACTTTCTAAAGCCTTGCTGATCATCCTACTTTGGACAGAAGTTGTTTGCAAAGTAATTGTAATGATCATAACCTGCATTCACTGATGTGATTAACTGTAATTTACATCTAGAGTAGCTGGAAAGGATCTTAATTGCAAAGGTTATGTTTATTATCCTACTGAAAAAACATGTTGACTTTTCTAGTAGCAGGACTAGTGTAGATACCATGGACTTTGTAACTGATTCAAGGACAGATTTTCTTTAGACAGGAGTAGGAAGATAACTAAGAGCAAGGGAGGAAAATGCAGTTGTGGGGAGTGAGCTCCATATTAGTCAGGTGCTGTGTAATCCCTGGAGCTTTTACTGGAGATCAAAGATGGGATCCTCTCCTGGTATCGGACCAGTTTCTCACTGATGACAAAAGCTCGTAGTTTGTGGCCATTTCACAATGAGATGAATGACATTTTCACATACTGGGTATTTATTTTCAGCTCAAATATGGAAAACTGGAAGTTCCTCACCAAGTTTCTATGTCCATGGCTTGAAATTTATCAAATCCCCCACCCCCCATTTCTGAATGAAATCTCAAAGCCTGAAAGAAGTGGATTTTTCCATACAGTTAAATGTCCATCTCCTGACCACCCTCAAAATAGTGGTTAGACCAAGTTAGAGTATTAAAGGTTATACAGAAGAATTAATTTTGAGCAAGATAGGATGGAAAATAAAAAATATTTAACAAGTATCATGCACTAAATGCTCTGCTTTGTGTGGAAGCATATTCTTCACCATATCTTTGTGGTTTGGGGGTTTTCTTGTTTGTTTTTGCTTTTGTAACCTGATCTGTGAAATGGCAGTTGTAGGAAAAAAAAACCTTAGTGTTTTTTCTATTTTAAATGCAGAAGTTGGAAAATTCAGAACAACTGTAATTAATGTTCTGGTACTGTCTCAACTATTGTTGGTACCATGCTCCATTTGTAACTGTCCTATGGGTGGCACCTCTCCTAATGTTGCCCCTTCCTGCTTCCAGTACAGAGGTTTCTTCTTCTGAGAAAGCCATGCTGCTCAGTCACGGGCTTTGAAGCTGGTGTGCTCTCCCTCTTGCTCCAGTGTGTCCTCCATGTGCTGGTCTAGTTCTGTGATGGTCCCTTCTAAAGCCTTCCCAGTCCACTGGTACTCTAATTTTGTAGAGCTTTCTCCGAACCACAAACATCAAACTCTGCTGACTTCTCCAAAATGAGTGTTACTCTTATACTGTTGTTGTGGAGTTTATGCCTTTTCCCAACACAGAAATGCCTCCTCTTTGTAAATGCAGTTGTGCCCTGAGCCCAGTAAGTGTTCCACTCTGGTAGCTCTGACGTTTCAGAGTTCATCATCTCCCTGGTGCATGTTCTCCTGTAACTATTAGTGACATTGGTTACTGCCTGCTGTTTATCTCTGTAATGTGAAGTACAGCTGGAAAGCAAATTCTTGGTGTTAAAACAGCTGAACCTTTTGAGAGATGAGAAATGTTTGTCCTTCACTGGCTGATGGAAAAGATGATTAAGATTCAGTAAGTCACCGATACTAACAGGACTTGTAAGCTTTAAAATGCTTTGTGGAATGAAAATGTCAAGGGAGAGCTTTAAATTTACTGCTTTAACTCTGCAAAGTCCTCAGGTGGTCACTGCCCCTGCAGGCCCTGATGTGAATCGCTTTATGTGTGTAAAAGCCTTTTCCCCTCTAAGCACAACAGTGCAGTGGGGTACATGTGTACTCACCACACTTGACACAGCAGATGCTGGCAGGCTGGTTCCATGGTAATCACATTCTCCCTGTGCTGTTCCCTGTCTGAAGACATTCTGTCCCGTTACAAAGGACGCTTTTACCATCAGTGGGTGCTGCCACGGTGATAAGAGCGTGGTCCTGATAGAGCTTTAAGGTAGGGTGGCTGCTTACAGCTGGTGTCTCATGCATGCAGGCGAGACTTACTGTAACCCTGCTTGAAGTCTGACTTTTACCAGCAGAAGTTAAATGTATGTCTGACTCGTCCTGGCATCTGGGTCACAAACCTTTCGGTTAAAGACCTTGCAACTGAAAACTGTACCTGAGGAAAAGTGCAGGAACAGTAACCTCCTGCCTGGTATTTGTGCAGCTCAGTAAGAGTTCACCAGTACCTCAGTCTACCTCTTACCTGTTATCTGTGCTTATTAGGGACATTATTCATCTGTAGACTGTATCCCTTGTTTCTGCTTCTCCATTTCTTGTATTTTTTCTTTTCTTTTCTTCTTGTGTTTCCTTTCTTTCTCACTCTTATGCTTTTTGTCCTTTGCTTGTCTTTTATTTCACCCCTTTCCTCCTCTTCCGTTCCACTCCCAACTTCCTCTTCCTCTCCTGCCTCTTCCTCTTCCTCGTTTGGTCCTATTGAAGTTGAGCCCAATGCCGGGACACCACGTCGTAGACCTCTCTCCTTCTGCCCTTGCTGTGCCCATGAAGGTAACGTAACCTCACGCACCCCGTGTCCTCCCTGACCACAGCTGGGTTGTCATAGCAGCACTAGTCAGCTAGTGACCACAAGGCCCCCAGCCCTTTTTCTTGCTGTGTCCCCAAACCAACCTTGTCTGTAGCTACCTGGTAACCAGCTTCTCTGAGCCTGTGGCAAGTTGTTAAAGGTACAGTATCCCTTTTGCTAGTCCCAGCTGTGCAAGAGAAGGTGCAGTGACTGGGAGGGACAATGGGCAGCAGCTCTGGGACCAGAAGTGTCACACTCAAAAAGTTTTTCTATTTTCATTTGGTGGCTTCAATTTCTCTATTCCTATATGAAAGATGTTTGGAAGGTGGGGTAAGGGATGACAATCTGTTTCCTTAAATATGGCCTTTTGATTAGCATGTAGGGATTAAAGGAATACTGTGTCTTTATAAGGACTGATTTGAAAAACATCCTTGAACTTTGAAAACCAACAGACCTTAAGTAAGACTAGTTTTCCCTCATCTGTCTTGCTGAGTGCATTCTTTAACTATCCCAAACGGAGTTTGCTGGAGAGTTTCCATTGCCAAGGCATGGGGAAGGGGTTGTTTATGTGTGTTCATGGTGTAATTTTGCTAACCACTTATCTGCTTTCCATGGTGCTCCCTCACATCAGTTGTCAGTGCTCCCTTTCCAATCCTCCCATTTTTCCTCTACTCATTGGCTGTTTAAAAATACTTAACGTATTCCATAGGTCAGTAGCGTTGTGTTTTTGGCTTTCTCTTAGAGGCATTTGTTTTCTATACATCCTGGCATCGGAGAGGAAGGGGAGACTTCCCAGTGTTTCCATGGCGCCACAGCACTGGACATCTGCATGTACAGTCTCCCTCTCCTGTCGCCACGTGGGCATATTGTGCAGAGATGCTCAGAAAGGAATGCTTGGAACTGAGCAACACTGAACACTGGTATAAAGCCCCCGGAGCTGGGGGCTCCTAGGGTGGTACAGCCGGGTCTGCTACTCCCCGAGGGGCTGGTACAAGATGTTTTCAAAGGCAGGTGAAAGGCAGCCCGAGCTGCAGCTTACCAGGAGTTGTAGGTTCTCCCTCTTGTAGCTCCAGGGCAGCGTTTCTCTGACGTGCAGAGCGTGAGGCAGGGCACGAGTGTGAATTAAGTAGCCATTAATGCTGTATTTGTGATGTGTCTGTGTCATAGAGTTTGAATAGTAAGCTTGCTGCTTGATTATTGGAGCATTAGGTGGACTATTTGAGAGGTTTTGTTCTTGATGTAGAGAGTATGTATCCAAAATACCAAACAGACAGGGATGTTAGTTACCTTGGGATGCCTAGGTCACGTGCAGTGCGAGCTGATGGGATGCAGCAATCCAAAAGTGCTGTTGAGCTTGATTTGAGGCCTTGCTCCTGCTTCTACTTCCACACAGGCAGGAGCATTGCTACTGGCCTTGATGGGGGTCTGATGTAAATCACAGCATTCATATGCAGGTGGTTCAGTGTGGAATAAGTGGCCCAGACCAAGAAATTGCCAGGAGGAGCCTCCTTGGTAAGTTCTTGCGTTTGATAACTATCAACAGAAGGCTTTGGGAACAGCATTCTGCATTTATTCCACACGACTCCTGACAGACACAAGATTCATGAGTGGACTATTGAGTAAGTTCAGGAGTTTGTTCTAAAATAAAAGGGCCAGCTAAGAGTTCTGTACTAGGTGGTCAAGGCCCAAGGTTTCTTTATTCTGCTTTCACATTAGCAAATGTGTCTGGGGGTTCTTTTTCTTTCTAGCACTGATATGCAGTATTAGTTTCTCTGTTCACTGTGCAGGGGGATCTGCAAAAAGAATAGATATATGTGGCTAGGAAGAGCAGTCAGAAAAGATTTACTTAATTGTTGGAAAAAGAAGAGACAAGATGTTACTTTTGGCTAGTAAAAGAAAAACTTGAGGACATGCAATTGAAGAAAATGAAGGTAAAACACATGGAGTGGCAATTGAATCCTTTTCTGATGAGCATATGTTTAAGTAGCTGGCATGAGCATCTATAAAACTCTTCTAATGAAAGGAAAAGTTAAATACTTACAGAAATTGGGGCTTTCTGCAGAAAGAGTGAGGAAGAAACAAGTAATCCCAAGAATATCAGAAACAAAAAAAAAAAAAAGTAGGCTCCAAAGAGAAGAGAATCCTTTTGGAGGTGACTTCCACTCAACCGTGTGCTGTAGGCAAACTGAATGGACCCGGCTTGGGAGTGCTCTGGCAGCATCTTGCTCGGCTTTCTTTGCACATTTTGCCCCATTGTTGTTTTTGCAGTTTGGGCTTGTAAGGATTGCAGGGCATCACCTGAAAATTGACCAGGTTTCTTTCTTGGCAGGCATGGGTAAGAAGGATGACCCCAAGCTGATGCAGGAGTGGTTCAAGCTGGTGCAGGAGAAGAACGCCTTGGTTCGCTACGAGTCCGAACTGATGATATTGTGAGTGAATGTGGAAAAAATGGGGATTTTGTCCTAAATGGTAGTGGAAGATCTGTCAGTATTGCCATCCCTGTAAGGCCAGGAGGTCAGCAGCCTCTTTGGCTGATTTGTGGTTGAGATAGGAATCCCAGTACATTTCAGAGGAGTGGTAGAGGAAGGAATAATAGTGGCAAGGGATGAAAGTTCCAATTATTTGTGCACATGCAGAAGTACAGGTATGTGAGCCCTTCCCATGCTGTTCTTGTATAAAACACATCCTGTTTATGCAAGTGGTTTTGAGCTGTGCAGAAATAATGTGTGACTCCTTCTGGGTTTGGTAAAGTTGGCTTCTAAGCATAGCCAAAAGTATTTAATTGAGGCACCTTTGCCATGGGGCCCTCTTTTCTGCCTGTAGTGGGACCCCAGGGCCTCTCATGTGGGCTCACATGGTAAAGCTGTTTTCCTGTTAATGAAATTGGGAGTTTTTTCTGTTCCCACTGTGCAAATGCACTGAAATTCATTTTGGAATGTGTCAGCTCACCTCAGCAATGTGGAAGCTGATGGCCTTAGTGGCAGAAAAGTCCCAAGGTGGTGTTTGCAATGGCCTGACATGTCCTTAAGTAATAAGTAATTTGTTAATAAGTAACTTTGGGGTTAGGGTGGGAAGTAGCAGGGGTTACAGAGGTATTGCAGATTTATTTGCTCTTTGACTCTGCTCTATATTTAGTTCACTCCTCTTCTGGCATTGCACTTCCTAGCTAAAGGCAAAGAACCTGAAATGCTAAAAGCTCAATTAAATCTTTTAAAAATACAGTTATATATCAGAAGTTATTTAAGAGCTGCTCCAAACCAGATTGGTAAAATGCACAGCAGATATCTAGAGAGAGAGCAGAAACTGAGGATGAATATGAAGCAATGTGTGCAGTATTTTAATATACCTGGAACTTGGATTTCTTCTCTTTCCCTTTCAGTGCTCGGGAGCTAGAACTGGAAGACAGGCAGAGTCGACTGCAGCAGGAGCTCCGTGAGAGGATGGCAGTAGAAGGTGAGAGCAAAAGGGAATATTTCATGGATTTTATGGGTGTATTTCTAGCCTCGTGTATGCTGACAGCTTTTGGTATCTCTGTAGATCATCTGAAGACAGATGAGGAGCTCTCGGAGGAGAAGAGGATCCTGAACGAAATGCTCGAAGTAGTGGAGCAGAGAGATTCTCTCGTGGCTCTCCTTGAGGAGCAGCGGCTTCGAGAAAAAGAAGAAGACAAGGACCTGGAGGCAGTCATGCTTTCCAAAGGTTTTAGCTTGAACTGGTCCTGAGCTTAACACATTTACCTCTGCTGGTCTGTGTTGTCCAGTTGGCCTACCCTGAGTTTGCCAGAATTACATGGATAGGAAGATGTTGAAGGGGAAACCTCCGAAGGGTCCAACAGCATGCAGGGATTTGGGTTGAAGCACTCAGAAGCCTTTTGATAAGTGTGTTGGTTCCAGAAGCTTAAGTTGTACATGTCTGCAAGCCAAGTTGAAGAAATGAGTTGAGACTGTGGAGTCTCCTTGAGGTCCTGTTCGATGGACCGTATCTTTGTGTGTGTGGTAGGAGGGAGGGGGGAATAATCCATGTGTGGGGAAGGAGGTTAAGGGAAGAAGTACCCTTAACTACACTGGATTTGAGGCAGTCCATTCCTTTCCCGTTTTTACTACACCAGTTCTAATAAAAGGGAGGGAAGAGGCAACCTTCCCTGAAAAACCACAGCAGCCTGTAGCAGTGGAGTCAGCTGTCCAAGAGAGCTCCAGAAGCCCAGGGCAACACCTTCTTTGCTTTAGTCTTCCTCCCCACCAAAGAAACCTGCAGTTGATCCTTATGCATGGATATGAAGAAATACAAGACAGAGAAGATACTGCTATGTGTGATGGAACTCTCTGCCTCTTGGTTTTTGGAGAGAAGTGGGCATCAGTGGACTCTTTCCCTACCTTGGCCTCTTAAATCTTCTTGTGGGGAGCAAGGGGAGCAGAAGAGAGAGGGAAGATGCCCATCTGCTTTGCTACACACTGGAGAGACAGCTACTGCTGGCCTTAGTCTTCATGGCCACAGCTCAGAGGCTGGTGGGCTTCCTTGTTCTGTTTTTATTGTGACTGTTTTGACACTGGAAAATACTGCTGTGGGACAGTGGTAAGTGTGTGCTGGGGCAGGGGTGTTCCCAGGCAGCATTCCCTGGTTATTAGGCCCCTAAAAGGGAGAAGCCCTTAAGTGACCGAACCACCATTAAGACTTTTCAGTGTTTTTATTTTTTTTTTTTCCTCTGTATTTTGTTTTTGCACATTGGAAACAAAGCTTAAGACCTGCCTGGGCCCTCAGTCACTTTGACCCTTTTATGTCAATTAACTTATTTTTTTAATACTTGAAAGAAGATTCATTTTTGTATCTTTTAGGAAAAAAAATGGACGAGTGATGGGTGTGTGTGCCTGCTGCATCCTACAACTTCCACTTCAAAATTACTGGACGTTGTTACCTGTGGCTATTTATTAGTGTTCTTATTAATAATTTGATTGTTACACATATTTGATTGTGGAGGGAGTGTTTTAACTCTGTTAGAGAAAGACACTACTGCGGATTGGTCCCTGCTTCACAGCAAGGGCAGCCTTTATGTACCCATGGATGCATCCTGCCCTAGGAGATTTCCTCTATGAAAAAATCCTGTGCACTCATGGAGTTTAAGAATCTATTTGTGTTCTTAGCGTCCTTCTCTTCCACATCCCAGATTCTCTCTTTTGGACTAACAAACCTATATTTATTTAAATTTTACATTTTTGTAGCAAGAAAGCCAAAACTGTGAGGTAGAACTATCCCATATGACTCTTTCTCCCTGAAAGAGGGGATCCTCACGCTCCTGATACAGTTAGAGGGATTTCCATGAAAACAAAAACAGCACATTTCCTGCTGCATCTATTGGAAGAAGCTCCTTTTGGCCCAGTTAGTGAATCTGCTGCTTTTCAGCCAGGAGGGTCCTGACCACACAATCACTGGTGAGCAGGATATGCACTGAGCAGCTCAGCACCATTCCCTGTTGGACAGACTCCCTGGGCAAGCCGTGTCCTTGTCTTACCCTGCAGAGCTGAAACAGCACCGTGCACTGGGGATGCATCCCATCCTTCTCATGATGTGTTCAGAGGTTTTCCCACCCTGGGATGCTGGCTGTGTTCTTTTCCTGTTAAAGCAGTACTAAACCTGCTTCCTGATGTCTTTGAGAGCGTGTCCCATTCCCAAGCACGTTTGTACAGCGTACTGACTCTTCCAGCTGGAATTTACACTGCCTGTGCGAGGCACCCCAGCAGGGCTGGACATCCTTCAGTCTTCTGCCCCGGCACAGAAGTTTGCATGGTTTCTTGCTGTTGGCTCTCTACCTCCTTCAGAGGGGTCTCCTGTAAGCCAAGGTCTGTATGATTTGAATTCACCTCTGACCTGGGAGAATACCCCAGGCTGAGGGAGGATGGGTGGGAGTGTACACAGGGACTCTGAGCAGTGCTGGTTGCTAACTGTGGAAACACGTGTTTTCCACCCGAAGTGTTCTCCCTTTACTCCCCCCAGTGTTTTATGCTAAGGCATTACAAATTAAATCCAGATACTCGTGAAACCGAGCAGTCAGGCAGCTGCAGGGCTACTTCATAACTGTGCACGTTAGCAAGTGGTACCTGCCCTACCAGCATCCCCCAGTGTTGGCTTTGCCACCAGGATGTCCAACAAACAGAATTCCCCCCCGTTTGCCGGTGCAGGGGCCTGCTGCCCGAGTCAAACTGGCAGTGGTAGTTTACAAAGTCTGCATTTGAGGGGCCAGTGGAAGCTGGAGTGCAGGAGGAGGGAAGAATGATGGATAGAAAGTTTACTGTAAATTTTCTTGTGCAGAGAGTTGACCTCAGTCCATTTTATAGTGCACTGGGAATATGGACCACATCTGACTTGTAATGAAAGGTCATTGAATGTGAGCTGTAGAACAGAAAAAAAGTCCTGAGGAAGAAATACCAGATGGTTCCTTTTCCCTTTCATGCTGGGGGACATTGGCCAGATCTTTGCAATGCTGAAGAGTGATATCACTTGAGTGTGTAATACCTTGCTGCACAGAAAACCCACATATTCTAACCCTAAACTCTTTGGGTTGTGCTGAAAGCCTCCAGCAGCGAGAATGAAAACGAAGAGCTAACATCGCACACACAAATTGATTAAAAATACACAAAAGGGAATGTTAAAAGGCCTTTTTATATCAAAATGGTTGTAAAAGGCACAACTTGTATTTGCTGTTCAGTTGCACTTTAAGAATATGACTTGCATATCAGACAGTGGGGTTTTTTTACTCTCTGAATATTTTTAATTCAAATTTTGTATTTTTAAAGCTGAAGAAGGCTCTCGTGAGCACAAGATTCCTTATTTGTATCCGAGCCCGAGCAGGATGTTCCGGCTCTCTGCTCTGCCCGCGTGGGCGGCAGCAGTGACTCAGCCACGTGCATTCAATGACGTGTGTCCATTCCACGTGTGAGGAGAGCACAGGGACCCTCAGCTCCCGAGGCGTGGGCACGCCAGGGTGTCTGTCCCCAGGTGACGTGGTCCTGACCCGGAGCTGGCCGCTTCATCCCGGCAGGAGGTGGGGAGAGAGCCGAGCTTGGAGCCTGCCCCGTGTTCCTTTTGAAATGGGCACGCTGAGGATGGGGCAAGCACGCTGAGGATGGGGCAAAAGCACTTCAGGCCCCCACAGGGAACGGAGGGGAATACCAGCTCCCAGGAGGCAAATGGAGGTGGATGGGGGAGTGAGGACTGCCAGAACAACGAATCTGCTGTTTTCACAGTACCATTGTTTTTAAACTGTTCTGTTCCTTTTAACCGTATTCTCATTAAAAATCACAAATGGCTGTAGAATTCTGAGCTTCCGAGAACTAATGTGTGGGGAGGTGATGAGACATTTCAGCTCCAACTTTCAGACATATTCCTTCTTTCAGTTAACCAATACCCCCTGGTCTCACTAGGGCATGTTATAAACTGCATTGCTGAACATATTTTAGAGCAAACCGCAGGTTTTAAAAGTCTGTCCTTCTCTCTCCGTCTCGGCATTTTCTGTAAATACTTGTTTGTATGTAAAGGCACCAGTGGATCCTTGGGCTACCCCCACAGTCAAGAATCTGAGTTTTGTGCAATGCCTAGGCCTCTGTTAGAACACGGTGCTTGCGTAGAGCTAGTCACCACATTTGTGTGCACTCTGGTGGGTTTTAATATTTTTATACATCCTAATCCTGAGCGTTATGAAGTATTCTAAGTGGTCTAGACAGCATGATCTAGAGCAGCCGGCAGTTCCCTTTTGTGAGCAGCTACACCTTGTTTGGTTAACATTCTTTTTAAATGAGTTTTTGATCAAGTGTTTACACCACACACCAGTGGACGAGAGAGGTGTTGCACTGTAAAATCTCCCGTGTACAAGCTGAAAAGCTGCAATGGGAATTTCAGTTGTCACTGTCTGCAAGAGAGAGAGCTCTGAAGCATAAAAACCGGCCTGTATATAGTTCACAGAAAAAGAGATTGCTGGCTGTTGACCTTTGCAAAATAACAGAGGTGAGAAGCTTTCCAAAAGTTGCTGCTTTTGGATCGATCGAGTACTGCTTGGCAGGTACTAGGCAGGGTAGCAGGCAGATGAGGATGTCACTGAAAGCAGATGTGAAGGGGAGGATGCCATGTTCTGATGGCATTGCAGTAATTTAAATACTCTGTATCTGTGGGTGCATGCGTGTGTGTGTGAAGTCTAATCCAGGCAAAGGGAGTTGCTTTGGCATCTGCCCTTTTGTATGAAAGTGAACTCTGATATTCAGATTGTTCAAGGCTTTTTACGGTTGGCATGTATGGAGCGTTAACAGAAAAGCGAATACCCTACCTGTACAAAACCAACTCTGTTCCAGCCTGTTTTCTTCTATTTGGTTGTGTTTTATCGTTTGTTTTTATGCACACTTGCTTCATTGGTGTTGAGATTTTAGCACCTCAGATGGCCAACTGAACTAAAAAAAAATAAAGTCATTAATTATTTTTTCTTTTTTGTTGGTGGCGTTATCGTTTCTTTCCTCTGTTGTCACTCCCTTGGTTGATGATTGATGAGGACCTGAGAGGAAGTGATCTAGAGATAAACCTGGGTGCTAAAGGGCCTGGCTTCAATTTCTCTTTTGCTGGCTCACTCTCAGCCACTCTGAATTACCTGATGCAAAGAAATCAATGATACACCCCCAGTGCATGTACATATTGTACATTGTTTCTTCACATTCTCTGTGAAGAGCAGTTACAGTAAATAGCCAAGAAGGGATGAAGGTAATATAAATTTTGTAGAAACTAGGATTTCATTTCTGTAGCTGAAGCTCACTTCCTCAGCCTGCAGTACTAGCCTGAACATCTGATGCTGGTGTAGCAGCATTCAGTAAAATAATGGGAGAATTATATGAATGCCTCTGTGCTGATTTTTTAAATTTTTTTTTTTAAGAAGCAGGTTTCACACAGGATGTTGGGGGAAATCCCAGCCGGGGAAATCCCAAACAATGTGTTTTATTTTCTTGCCCACTCAACCGTATTCAAAACAAAGGATGAACCCTGGTGTTCCTATGGTGGCGTGATTAAAGGAAACCTATTACTGCAGCAGGAGGGATGACAGGCCTCGGATTTCCCCTTGCCTGGAGGCTGGGCCAGCAGGTTGTGCTGCAGGTGGCAGGAGTGACAGCGCTTGCTGCCTCATTTGTGCAGCTCAGAAGGGCAGCAGCTCGTTGAGTATGTTTCAAACCTTCTAATTCTTCCTGTTCTTTTGGTCTCTTGCTCCCAAATAGTAGTGGGAATAAAAATAGTTGTGGGAATAAAACAGCAGTGGGAGAAAGCTGTGGTTACCCAGGGATGGGGGATCTCTCTGCTGTCAAAAGGCTGGAATCCTGCAGTCCCTGAGGATTTCTCACTTGATGCCAAAAGAAAAATGAGTGTCTGGAAAGTGACTGCTGGACTCTGGGACACGGGAGGTTGGCTCCCATCCATAGCTTAGGAGACCAGTCTTGCAACACTTCATCACGGCTTTTTAGTTCCACTGCAAACTTGTTAGTCCTCAATCTCAATTAGGAACAAAGACAGTCTGCTGTTTTATAAACTGTGGATGGAACAACGGGTCTAGGGAGAGCTTTATCTATTGCTTGCTTGAGCAAAGACCTACGCTGGCCCTCCAGGAGGAGTGCTCCTGCACAGATTAGCTACACATATCTACGAAATTACACCAGAAAAAGACCCTCTAACAAGCAAACCCTGCCCCAGGAGCCCAGCCTGGTGGCAGCTGCTGCTTTCCTTTTCCTTTGATAGTGGAAGTAGCCTTCAGCAGCCTCTGACCCTTTCCACAGGTGGTATTCCGTGCCCACGAAGCTGCCCCACCCTTGGCACAGGCCCACAGCCCCTCCCCAGCTCTTTGCCTTCCGTGCGGAGGTGAGGAGCAGCACAGAAGTCACCGGGGTGGGAGGGTGAACGTGCTCTCGGTAGCACAGGAAGAAGGATGTCAGTGGGTTCATTGAGGAGCGTGCAGAGCCCCTTTCTGGCAGCAGCAGATATTTATTATCTTACACAGCCCTCCTGGCTGCACTCGGCCTGGCTAAAGACAATGAATGTAACTTGTCAGGAAAAATAACTAAGGGAAAGTCGTGCCTACAACCCCCTGCCGTTCTGGCTTCCCTCATGTTTTATAGGGTTGTTTTGAAAAGTCCTCACCATCAGTGCTGTGACAGCAATTAGCAATTGCTGCCTACATTAGCAATTGCATTTTTACATCCCTCCTATTGGAGAATGCAAACCTAATCCTGTAAGGATTCTGGTCACACATCTTTTTAAGAATTCCAGCAGGTCCTGAGTGTATCTTCCTGCTTTAAATCCTAAGCAGGAATGGAGCAGTTATCAGAAAAACGATCCTAAAAGTGGTAATGAGTGAAAGCAACAGTGCTGGCATGTGGCTGCATCTCCTCCTGGAGCCACAGGGAGAAAGAGGGCCTCATGTTTCATTTTATAGATATTACTTGAGGGATGTGATGAAGAGTTGTCTCCTTCCTAAGCCTACATCCTTTTACACAGCACTCAAAATAAGGAACAAAAAAAACCCCCTGCTCCAGAAACCAGCTCTGGAAAAAGTGCTATTTTGCCTTGGCACCTTGGGAACAGTGTGAATGCCTGTGGATACCAGGAAAGTGGATAAACTAGTATTTCCTAACCTGCTGAGTGTGTGGTGCTTTTCTGCATGTTTCAGGTGCAGGAATCACGTGGCTTTCTGTAAGCAAAAGATAACATCTCTTTTTTATTATTCACATTTTCTAGACAAATATATAATCCATATTACTCAGATACCAGAAACAAAAAGATACTAAAAAACACACAGCGATTTCTCAAAAGGAAGAAATACACTTTGGGCAGAAGGGAGAGAGGGGGACTACTTGGGGCAGTGCTGACTTTCCAAGACCAAGCTAAACAGTTTGAGGAAACAGAAACTTCTCTTCAGTTCCTTGAAATTGGTGTCATTTTTTTCCCCCGCTAACACCATTCCCAGCGGGAAGCCACGGGTTGGGTTGACTCAAAGCTGAATCAGAATTGGTTCAGTCTTTTTTGTAGAATCCCCAGGAACTTTAAAAAGCACCCTAAGGTCAGGCACCCTTGGCACGCCCTGTGGGGCAATCCAAAGCCTGAGCGTGGCACTGGCACCGTGACCAGGCATGTTAGGAAGAAGAGTGTGACAGGAAGGACACCTGTACTGAATACCAGGTAAGCATGGCTCTAATCAGAGCTATGTTGAAGTGTAAGGCTGTATTAAATAGGAATTAGTTGAAGTAGGACTGTATTATTATACTTGAGGTTGTAGCAAGGCGGGGGCTGCCTTCTTCTCCCAGGCAGCAAGTGGCAGAATGAGAGCACAAAGTCTTAAACTGCACCAGGGGAGGTTCGGATTGGACATTAGGAGGAATTTCTTCACAGAAAGGGTGATTAGACATTGGAATGGGCTGCCCAGGGAGGTGCTGGTGTCACTGTCCCTGGAGGTGTTTCAGGAAAGCCTGGATGTGGCGCTCAGAGCCATGGTCTGGTTGACACGGTGGTGTTTGGTCACAGCTTGGAGCCGATGATCTCAGAGGTCTTTTCCAACCCAATTGGTTCTGTGATTCTGTGACTTTAAGCCCATAAAACGATCTTAAACGAAAACCCGCATTTCTCTGGCAGGGAGGGAAGGGGCTGTAGATGGGGCATGAGGAGCCTGTGGCCAAGCAGCACCAGGTCGGGCGGGAGCCATCACAATTCCAGAGCGAGGATCGCTGTCGGGAGGGCTGTGCCGGGGATCGGCCCGGGCGGACCCCGAGGCCCGGGCGGATCCCGAGCGGATCCCGAGGCCCGGGCAGATCCNATCAGCGCCGGGGCCGGAGGTGCCGGGTGCGGCTCGCAGCCCCCCAGCCTGGGGGGGGAAGTGACCCCGCTTGGGGGGCCGTGTGCGGGCTCTGCTTTCTCTTATGGGTGCTGGAAACTCCTCTGCCTCCCGGCCGTTCTCCCGGTCCCTTTCTGCCCGCCGAATCCGGCCTTGCCTTTCAGCGGTGCGGTTGTTTCTTCCTTTGCTGTTTCCTGCTCAGTCGCTGCCGCTGTCCCGCTCGTCCCTCCTCGGCTGTGCTGGGAGTGACCCCTCCGCTCCGCCATCGACTCCGGCCCCTCTGCCGGTTCCCCCGGCGGGATCGAGCCCCTCCGCGCCTCCCCCTCTTCCGTGCTTCTGTCGGGAGCCGCCCTCCCTCCCGCTCAGGTGGTATTTCATAAAACCACAAAAAGTTCTTTCTCGCCTTTGGACTGCGTGGTAAAGTGCAGCATCTCGCCCTCGGTTTCTGGTGAGAGTTGTCAGGAGCGATATTGGCCGGGCAGGGGTGAGGAAGGAGTTAATCCTGTAGTGGCTACTCCGGAGGGACCCGCGCTTGCCTCAGCCTTCCAGCGAGAGAGGGATGTGGGAGTGGCAGCTCCTGCAAGAAAGCAAGGCAAGAAAGGGTTTCTAATAATAGCTCTGACACTGTTAGGAAGAGCAGGTGATTGATACAGATGAGTCAATTCATTGTGAGCTTTTCTCCGCTCTCTTTGCCTTCTCCAAAGCTGTAGGTGCCTGTGGCTGCCTGTTGAGGTGCTGAGCGCCTTTGGCTGTCCTTTGTTTCCCGTGAGCAGTGCTCACATTCCGGTAATACAAGGACGTGTTGGAGTCAGGGTGAGTGAAGGCTGGAGCAGGAGACTGAGAAGTGTGTGAAGTGGAAGGGAACGGAGTGAGCAGGTCCCCTTCCTTAGAAAGGTGTTTCTGTAAGTTATGTGCTCTGGTGATGGTCTCTGTACCTTGGAGTGACAGTGGCTCTGAAACTGGTGGGTTTGGCGGGGGGGGGGAGGTTGTTGTCTTCTTTTAAACGATAATATTTTGTAGCTTTAACTAAAAAAAAAAAAAAGAAAGTACAGTGCCTCAGAGTTATTTAAATCACTAAAGTCTTAATTCAGAAAGTCAATGCTTTTTGCAGAAGTGGTGAACTTTTCTTTATGTCTCTTAGGGTATCTGGGCCATAATCTTGTCATGAGATACTTGTTATCCTTTTTAAATGGTTAAAATGTTTGGTGGAGGAAGGTGCAAAGTGGTTCGCCAACAGGAAATTACTTTTGAAGTTTTTGGTTTGGTTTGGTTTTTTGGTAAAGGACTTTTGCAAAAAGTCCGCATGGGGAAGAGTGGTTTTTATTCTGTTATAATTTTTTGTCACTAATCAGACTGAAACTGTTTTCACCTGCCTGTGGAAGCATAACATCTTAAAAGGTGTTATTTAAAAATAAGGGGTTTTCTGTGGGTTTTTTTTTTTCCTTTCCTTTTCAACCTCTTTACATGAGTTTAGTGCTGTTCAGTGTCTTCTTTAGGATAACTTTGCAACACCTGTTCCTGGAGATCTCCTCTGTGCCAGTGGTGTTACACAAAAACACCGGGGGAATGCGTTGTATAAAAAGTAGCATTCTAGCACTGTTATTCGCTTGGATTTCTGCAACTTGTCGCTTCCCATTTTCTTGTCTTCCTTTGTAGGTCTCTTGTCTGTTATTTCAGGTAACTGGCAGGGCTTAGAGAGCTGCTGAGGCAAAACCCTTCCACTGTGCCTGTGCAGAGTGTAACAGGTGATTGCAAAGCTTGTGGATAGGCTGCCCTGTACCAAGAAGGGTTGGTATGAAAAACCTCCCCTTCTGATTTGTCAGCGCCTTCTTGTTTGCATCTGGTGACATTTGCTGAATTTAGGAAGAAAAAATATGACTGATTTTTGGTTAGGTGGTTTTGTTGGGTTCCTGCCCTCTCAATTTCTTAAAACCAGATTAGGCCAGCTGAGACTGAGTGAGTTCAGCTCAGTTTCTCACTGTGCATAGGCAGCAGAACAGTGTGCAGCCCTCCACCAGGGCTGCCTGTGCAAACCTGGAGTCTGTGCTCGTGGGATTTGGGCGTGCCTGTGCCCAGAACCATTGCACTACACCTCTGGATAATGTGAGTGCCTTGTAAAGGAGCTCAGTGTGGCTTTTTATTTCTGTTGGATCCTAAACCTGTAAGAACTGTGACATATAATTGGGGAATGATATGGTGTGTGTGTGTATATTCACTGGACACTCTGACCTGAGGTCACTGATGCCATGTTGCCCTATATTGTGTTTTTCCTGTGTAGCAGGATGACAGGAGTCATCCACACTCAGCAGGAGTCTGAGGAGCTGGCAGATCAAACAGATTTTTTTTTTTTTCTGTAATAGAATGAAATTGTTTATAGTGGAAGCAGGCAGACACATAAATCTAGTGCTGTCACCTTTGGAGACCTTTCTGGAGCAGCCTGGTGCTTGGATGGAAGTCATTGGATGGGAGAAAAGGGACTGTCTCTAATTACTCTGAACAGGTTTCTGTGCCTGGTGCAAGGACTGCTGGTGTGACTGTGGACGAGCAGCTTCGGGGTGTTGGTTCCTTGATAAAGCAGCTCCTTTGGCCTCTGGGTACAAACTTCCCCAGCAGGAAGGAGCCAGCCTGGTCTGTGGTTTCTCTGCTGAGGGGAATTGTGTGCAGATGGGCAGGTTTCATTTTCACTGCTTAGCAATTCCTAGATGAGTGAAAGAGCAGAATTTACTGTCAATTTTGGGTTGTTTTTTTGGCTTGTTTTTTTTTCTCAAGAAACCTTTTTTTCTTGTCATGCTATGGCTTTTTGTCTGTGTCAGATTACAGAGTTTTGGGGGATGGAATTAACCGCTTATCTGTGTGCTGTGCAAAGTCAAGTACGTGCAAGTATTTCTAATTAGTGAGTGGAGCTCATGGCTTAGCCAAAGGTGCAAAACTCTTGGAAGTCTGAGCCCCTTTTAGTTTTGGATGGCTTTCCTTGGGGTTGGAGGACATTGCAGGGGGCTGAGTTTAGCTTTAATTAAAGCTTATCAGTTATGATTACAGTATGTGCATAGGCGGTCCCTTCCTCAGAGATTTTCCAAGTCTGACTTTTTTAACCCAGACAAGATAGGAAGGATATAGGGAAAGGAGGGGTAAAATGTAGAAAGAAGTGTTGGTTCACAGTGTCCAATGTCATTCTTTAGGTTTGGTAGCAATCTGTTAAGTTTCTGTGATTTCCTTGATTTGTACCAGATGTCTGTAGTGAACCATGTCCTGACATCCTGCTGTTACCCCAGCTATACTGGGAAGAGAACAGGACTCTCTCAATCTGCCAGTGGTGTGCATTAGGCACCTCCCTGCACCTGGACGAGATGGCAGGGATTGCCTCCTGGTGCTTTTTGAAGCAATTGCCCAGTGTAGAGCATAGGGTTGTGTTGATGTCTCTTTCACGCCCTTCTTGGCAACAGCTGCTCCAAGAATCCTTCAGCCCCATCCCCTTTAGTAGCCCCGTGGCTGGGACCAGTGTTAGCACTGTCTTGGGCACTTGGTAACTTGTGCTCTTGATCAAATCTGCTGCTTTCCCTGTCTCTTTGCATCACTATGGCACTGCTTGGAGGTGCTTCTTGGCCCTGGTGGGCTTTGGCTGGACTGGCCTTGCTGGCAAACATGAGGAAAGGGCTGTACCCCTTCATGCATTAGGGGAATTCTGCTCTTTCTCCCGTGACAGGACCGTGTCATTGTGGCTTTAAACTCCTCCTACCTCAGTAGCTTGCTCCCCACTTTATTTGAACTCTCAGAGATTTTATTCAGCTTCACTGAAGTGTGAGCAGGGGAATTGGACTGTGTCTACAATTGTGGCACACGTGGATGTTGGATTTTTGTTTAAATGTCTGCAAACCTGCTCTATTTCCTGGTAAAATGCTGTTACTGTGACCTTTGGCCAGTTTGTGATGCTCTTACTTTGTTTATGGAATGGGCAATACCCAGGTCTCTCAAACATTTTGGTCCATTTCCGTCATCTCTTTTCTACATTCCTTGGTAAGTGTAACTTCTGGTAGTTTGGTGTAATTCTTGTAATGCCTTTAGATTGACAGCCACGTGAAACAAATCCACTTAGGTCAGCAGTTGCTTTATTTTGGGTTTGTGTACTCTTCCTGTGTTTCAACATCAACCTGTTCCTCCTAAGGTAGAACTGAAAGTGAAATGGTTTTGCTTTGTTTCATGCAGAGTCATGTGTTTTCTCTAGAAAAAAAAGACACTTTTTCACTATGCTTGTAGACCTACAGCTGAGAGAGCCCTTAGTAAGTGTTGAGTGGAAGAAGCAACATGCTGAGGCATCTCCTGTTTGCCTGGCACTAGGAAATGTGTACTCCTGGAGGCACCTATTTGCAATTTTCCTGTCACAGTTCCAAATGGCTCCTGCAGCGTTTCTGTGAGAGGGAGTATTTTCTTAGCTCTGTATCATTGTGAAAGGTGTTTAAGAGAGATGATGATTTCTTTATGCTCACAGTGTGTATGAGGTGCTACTGTCAAAAGGCTTTGATCAGGATTATGAATGCTGCTTTGAGTTACCATCATTTTTGGTTTGATGCACAACTTTCTCTTTAAGGTTCTTGAGGATTTCTGGGGTCCTGTCATAAGAGATTCTTTCAAGATTATATTGATTTTTTTTTTTAATATTTTTGTACTGGCTTCATCAGTTTAACTGTCATGGTGGGAATGGAGGTTGCTGTGCAGCACAGTGGGAGAAGGGAATCAAAGGATCCGTGTCAGACTTTCCTTCTGGGGATCGTCTGTGGCTGGCTGTGCTGGTGCACAGTTGTTTCATAAAAGTGAGGAGCGTAAGAGACGTTTACATCTCTGATAGACTTGATGTTTAGGAGGAGGGGAGCCCATTTAAAATTCACTTTCATGTCTTGGAAAAGCTGTCAAATATTGACACAGGATTGTGGATGCTCTCAGAGCACATGAGCGCACGGTTATGAAGATTTGTCTTTGTATCCCTTCCTCTAGAAGTGCTTTGGGTCTTTTTATGATGAATGTTCAGAGTCTGAGAGGGTGAGCAGGCTCCACTGAAGTCATTCTGGGGAATACCACCTGGGAGAATTCCCTTGACAGTAAATTGTCCACTGCACTCAGTTGTTGCTTAGCAGCTCCTTGAGTGCCATTCTGGCCGTTGCATCAGCACCCTTGTTTTACCTAAGCAGGGAGCTCCCAAAGTGCTGAAGTGTTGTTCTTTGGACATGTTACCTCTGATGGGCCACTCTGATCCAGTATTTAAACTTCACACTGAAGCATCTTTACAGCTTGTGTTTGTTCCAGAAAGCAGTGCAGGTACTCCTGGTGCTTACCGGTCTAGAAAGGGAGTTCTTATCTACTCATATGGCCTGAAGGTAACCAAAGGCAGAGGGAGTGCTACTGTTAGGGGCCACCTGTATCCATACAGCTGTCTTTTTGAATTCTTTTTTCAATTACTTCTGACCAGTTTCTGGTTTTGCTTATCTAACTTGCCAGTCAGGCAAAGGAAAGACAGATTTACATTTCTGTTTACTGTTGGTATCAGCTGTGAAATGCATCCAAGTTGCAAAATGACGTGGCATTCCTGATTTTCTCATTGATGGGTGGTCCGTGCTCATGCTGGCACAGAACAGCAGTACGTGTGTTAAAACTAAAATTGGGAGGATTCTTTTGTCCTGTAGGTGGCATGGCAGTTCTTGTATCCAGTCCCACTTTCTGAGGTCTTATGGCTGGCAGAGCCTGTCCGAGTGGCACCAGCGCCCATCAGAGCACTGTTGCCATGTGCTGAGACTGTCTGCTGCAGGAACTGAGCACTTTGTAAAAGCAGCTTTGCCAGAGTGCAAGGGTCCAGTGCCCATAGCCCAGCTGGGGCCTGCTCTAAATCCAGAAGCAAGTCTTGCATTTCTCTGGTTGGACACTGTCACTTGCACATCACCAGGGATGGCTGGAGTTTGTCCCAGTGCTGCCTGCTCTCAGTTTGCTTGTCCTTCCTTGGTAATGTCAAAACTCTGGCACTGTGACTCCTCAGCCTTTCCTGCTTTTCTGTCATGTCCAAGAGGCAAACGTAAGAACTGCTTGCACATAAGAACTGCTTGCACATAAGAACTGCTTGCACGTAAGAACTGCTTGCACATGCACTGTGCTGTTATAGCAGGCGTCTGTTGCAGCTGCTGGGCTGAAGTAGTCAGAATTTGAACAGGAAGCTAACCCTGTAAAGACCAGCAGTCTTGTGTGATAGTGGTGATGGTGCTTTTTCATCAGGGTTTGCTGTGCTCCCTCCAGCCAGGTCCCGAGGAAGGGTAGAAGTATTTTCCTAACCTTACCGAGGAGGTGAAGTGCAGGGCAAGCTTACCTGGCTGGAGTTCCTTTGCACAACTCCAGAGGGGAAAACCAGCCCAGTGCCAGATCCAAGAAACTGCCTGCACTCTGATAGACGAGATCCAAGTCCTGCCCTTGCCTCTTAGGCGTGGCTATGCCCAAAACGTGGAGATGTGGAAATTCTGTTTTGGGTCCAGCTGTAGTTAGCTGAATTCAAATTCCAGCTGCAGGCTTCCTGCTGACTCAGTTTCAGCTCAGCTGTGTCTGTAGGCTGGCTTCTGAAGAATAAAGTGTTGTCATGCTGCCTCTGTCACTGATCTGATACAGAAACCACCCTGATGAAAAGCTCCTGCCTACCTGTTTTTTAAGAGCATTAGCAATATGGCAGTGTGCCTTCTTACTCATTCGTGTGCTGCGTGGGAGCTGGTCACCAGAGCTTTTTGAGCCAAATGAGGAGAGTGGTTGATGAGGGATTTGGATGTTTTTCTTCCTAAGAAGTCAAAGTACTGCCCTGATAACCAGAAGATTGCTGCACTTCATGTGATCATGAAATGGCAAAAGACCTTCAGGTACTTAAATAAATTTTTATCAAAAAGGCCAACTGACACCTTCTTTTTAGAATTGTCTCTAATAAAGCTTTTTGTCCAAAGAGGAAGATAAACCCCCTTTAAACAAAGTGTGCAATGTATTTCTAAGCCAAAATACACAGCTGAGAGTGCTTGGTGTCCAGGCTGAGATGATAATTCCGTACAAAAGCAGCATAAAGAAGCAAAGGTAAAAATGCCCCAGCTAAGGCAGTAGTAAGTATTCTGCATGTTTCAGTGTACTTTTGCATCAAAGGTATGAGGAGTAAACAGCTTTGTGTTGGTGTGGGTTGTTTTCCCTTGCCCGAGTGATTGGTAGTGGCATTATTTGCATCCTAAAGAAGGATGCAATCTGAAGCTGAAAGGAAGAGAAACAAAAGCTGAAAACCTCAAGCAATTGGCTGTTGTGCTTAGGAGTATCAGGGAGAAGTTGTCCTGGTTGGATTTTAAGTAGTCTCATGATTCCTGACAAACAGGGCATCTTTCCTAAGTGCCTCTAGGGGAGGAGGAGGTGTGTCCTGCTCTGGGCCACTGAGCTGCTGGCATCTCCAAGTTTGCTCCTCATGGCTCGTCAGTTTTGCCAGTTCCAAAATGAGCTCTCGGTGTTGTATCCTCCCTCAGAGGCAAATGGATGGAAAACACCCTTAGTTTGGAAGCAGTGCTCCCTGTGGTGGGGAAAGTGCTGAGACTCTCCAAGCCAACAGTTTTGGTATTAACCAGATGTACCAAACCATCGCTTTGTTTTCACAGCTGTGTGTGTCTGTGCATCCATACGTGCCCAGAGGGTCTTGTCGAGCCCATCCTTCACCTGGCTTATACATTGCAATGTCCCTGCTCTCCCACCACCCTCTTTCTCTTTCCAAAGCCTAGAAACAAATTCTGCTTTAGGAGTGCTGTGAGTCTCAGATGAGGCAAAATACAAAATCTTGGAGCATTCTAAACATTTACAGGCTGGCAAATCCTTTGCAGAGTAAGGAGTGATGTGGACAGGCTTTCTGGTAACAATAACATCCTATTTACTCAGTACTGTTGGTTTTGCACACCAACAAGATACCTTCCCTGGGCTGTGCAGTTCCTGTTGGGTTTATGGGCTAGAAGTGGAGCACTGCGGAGTAATGGGGCTTGCTTTGGTGACTTTGGACTCTGTGATGTGGTATTTGCTTACACTCATGACTTGAAGTGCTGCAGACTACAGTGGCACAGCTTAGAATATCCTCAAGCAAGGAACTTCCCAAGTCTGTGATGCTTTGCTGATGTTCCTCTTTATTTTCCAGTAGTGACTGGTTATGTAAAGTAGTTGTGCCTGTGGCGAGTTCTCATGAAGACAGTGAAATTGAGTGGTTATGGCTTGATATGTGGACTTAAAATGTTTCAGGACATGTCAAATACTTGGTTTCCCTGCCTGTGAAATGATGCCTTGCTCTGTAAAAAGCTCTGCAGCTCAGCAGTGAAACATCAGCCTGCAAGACAGGTGAGTGCCACCAGGTCCTGGAAGGGACAAATAGGCACTGTTTTATTTCTTCCAATAGTGATGTCATCCTGACTGCCACACCCAAAGCTCTTACCTTTCAGCTGCCACACAGGGAAAGCAATGCTCAGGTTGGAAGTTTTCCCAGTGACTGGTGCTTTATTGTGGTTTCTGCTTTGGAGATTTTAATTGCTCTTGACTCAAACGTGAGGCATAAACATCCTGACAGCTCACACAATGGGTCCATTGACTGTCTGGTGTTTGTATGAGAGGTGTCTCGGAATCCAGGCAGGTATCAAAGGAGTCAGTCCTACAGGCTTGTGACTTCCCTGCTGAAAAGAGTATTTTCCTAATCAGACAGTGTCTGCTGGAGCTGAGAATAGGACACAGGCTGAACTGTGAGGAGAGGTGAAGAATCCCAGGGGAAGTGATGGTAAGCACTGTTTGTGGGGTGGCTTCTTTTCTGAGCTGTCCTGAAGATGCAGCACAAGTGTGGAGATGAAAACTGATTTGTAGGGTGGCTTAGCCCTGCTGCTGCAGGGATTCTGGGATGTACTGCTGTTATGGCAGCCCTGAGAGCCGTTGGGAGTTCTCCCAGTGGGTAACCACAGGCTCCTGGCCGATTCTTGCTGCCCTGCAGGGAGGTGCTGCTGGCAGGCCTGCAGTGCCTGGAGACCAGCAGAGCCCCACACTGGGATTAGTGCAGGTGACTCCTTGCACGCTCTGCAGCTGCACTGTTTGCATGTGTAGCTCCCCACCTGGGAAGATAAATGCATGCTTGCAGTGCTTGCCCTTGCCATCCGCAGTATGTGGTGATGGTGTTGCAGGGAAGATTTGGTTTGGTCTCTGCAGCACAAGGGCCAGTGCTTCCTCTTTCCCCAAGGTGGCATGGCACCATCAGCAAGGGCTGTGGGAGCAGTGTAATACAGGGTGTGAGGCTTTTCCTTTGGATTACCTCTGATGTGAGGTGTGGAACAGAGGCATGGAGTGCCAACTCTCTTGCAGTCCTCCTTCTCCCTCTTTTCCACCCTGCAGACTTGCAGTGCCATCTCTCCTTAAGGCCTGGAGTCAGGGAGTTCTGGCCCTACCTGCTGTTGCCTCGAGTGTTGCCACCTCTCACTGGTGGACTGCAGATGGGAAAAGCTCCTCTGGTGAGTTCCTTGTGAGATTTAAAGGCTAGCACAACTTGGGGATGAGAGGGAGAAACAGAAGATGGGACACCAGGCCTGAAGGAGCTGTGGTGTTGGAGAGCAGTAAGTACCATCCCTCAGGGTGTACTCAGCCCATCTGAAGAGCCGAGATTGCCTTGGAGGAAGCATCCACAGAATTCACTTGTGGGAACTGCTGTGTGTGGGTGGAATGAGGTCTTTCCTACTGCACTGACAGGCTGCTGGTGGATGTGCTTCTCTAACTGTAATTGTTTTCTTCCCATATGCCTCTCCACAGTCCTGCATCCCATACAGTGTTGATTTGGAATGAACATGCCATACACTGACTCTGTAGAACTGATTTAAGGGTCTTGAACTTGTGCTTAAAGTACCCCTGTCATTTTTTTTTAAGAAAGAGAGAAAGAACAAGTCTAAAAAATGGTTGTAGTCTTATGTGTTGAACACTTCAAGGCATTAGTGTGCTGGCATTAGTGTTCAAGGCAGAAGCAGCTGTTAGCACACAAAGCTCATTTTTCTGAGTTGAAATAAAAATGAATGATGTATTAAAATTAGTTGGTATTTCAGTTAAAATATCATATTCTGTAAAAATTCATTCCAAGATTTCAGCAGCCCTAAAGCAGCCTTAGCAAATGATCTAGTTTGACTCTGAATCTCTGTGCAGATGGTGTTTGTGCCCTTTATCCATCTCTTCTCCTTCTCCAACTAGAGATTCTTTTTACCCAATATAAGGTAACCTTTTTCCCTCCCCCAGAAACAGTCTTAATCTGAATCTAAAACTACCAGGATTCCAAAGTCTTAATGATTAAAATTTTTGGGTGGCATCAGCATGATTATATTTGACTGTTTGGAGTTTGTTCTTTAGGGGACTTTTTTCTTTCCTTCTTTTTCTTTTTTTTTTTCCTTGGTTTTTGAGGGTTTTTTTGAGATTCCATTAAGGAATTTGACTTCTCAGGAGGAACTTTGTGACTGTGGAAGCCTTTTGCATTGATTCAAAGTAGTTATGTAAAACTTGAGGTTGCTGTAATTTCTAGTTAATTAAAATTAAAAATAATTTGCCCTGTGTTATAGTAGTAAGAAGCGGTTTTGTGTTGTGAGAGAAATCCTTTTTCCTCTTCTGGTGTGTTTTTGACCACCCAAGCAGAACTTTCTTAGCTGAGGGCAGGTATTGCCTTCAGGGGCATTCACTGCATGGGTGGTCAGTCTTTGATTTAGGAAATTCAGTTTGGGAAGTTGTCATGTTCAAGCTCCCTTGTCTCCATTTTTTCCTATATTAATACTTTGGAGTGTGGTGGAACTTTTCATTGTTCTTTTTGTTTGTTTGTTTATCTCTGCTCATGTGCAGTAGACAAAATTGCTGTTTGCAACTGTGGTGGGTGATTTTGTGTTAATGTCTCTATTTCTGTGGACTTGGCCTGAGGAGTGTCTGTATTTACAAAGAGCTGATTCGATCCCTGAGGGAAGGGAAGAACCCACATGTGTTGTAGGTCTCTTCTCCCTGCACAACCACTGACATCTCCAGGTGTAGCAGGTGCCTGGCTGGGCTGGAGCAGTCTCTGCCTCTCCATTTAAAGCAGAGAGTGGGAAAATTGAACTGAAAAGAAATGTTATCTCTAAAACCAGAATATGTGCAAACTGAGGCTTTACCTAACCTACAGAAATATTGCTGGTGTGGACAACTCCTGAGGAGTTTGCACAAAGCCAAAGTCCTGCCACAGACTTAATTCTAAATCCCCGCTTTCCTCTTTAATCTCAGGGTTCTGTTTCGAGTTCTCAAACCTGAATTAACATCTGTGTCTCTTGCAGCAAAGTCAAGCCCAGAAGAAGGGTCACCCTGACCTGTTTCAGATCCCTGTCAGGTCCCAGAGAACAGGACAGAGGACTCTCCCCAGCCAGAACACTCCTTAGGGTAGAGGTGAGTAGCAGCAATAGGGATTTGAATGGAACAGAGGAAAATGCAAAGCAGCAAAGGCTAAGCCTGTGTTGTAGCTGTTAGTCTGACATAACTCCATGGAAAGAAGAGCTCATGGTTAAGAGGCTTCCTGTGGGCTACTGTGTATTTCAGACATATTTGAGACCATGTTTTGGTCTTGGACTTCTAAGAGCCTTTGAAAAGTTGGGAGATTCACGGTCTCTTGAAATATGACTGTGGTTTGCTTCAGAGTTTGAATTTATTTCTGCTTTCACTTCCCTCTTTTCTACCAGCACACTTAGTTATTTAAAACACAGATGTGAGGGGTTGTTACTGTGAAATAGGGTCATTTATCACTAGCCCAGGTCTTTGATGGTTAGCAGGCCTTTTGTTTGGGTTCCTTAGTGCTTCTAGCCCATTTTTGGTTAGAAGGTGTCTGCATAACAACCAAGTTATTGCCTTGGATGAAGAAGGCTTGGTGGGGAGGTCATGCCCACTTTCAGCCAGGCCCTGCTCATCAAGAGTCGAACCAGAGACTTCTGTGTGCAGCTGTGGGACTGTTGTGTCTAAGGCAGCAAATGCAAGGTTCTGACCCACCCATGAGCTGCTCCTGGCAGGATGAGGAGGGGGCACTGTGCTCCTCCATCTCCTCTTTGCTAGGGAGGGAGGCAGGCTCCCCTGTGCCCCGTGGTCACCCTCCCTGGGTGCCTCTTCCCTTGGGCACTGCCCAGCCTCAAGGCCGGGCTGTCAGCCCTGAGCATGCAGCATGGATGGTGAGCATGTACCAGGAGCTGGTGGCATCTGTCCTTCTTTTTCCCTTCTTCCTAGCTGCCTCCCTGGAGGCTTAGCAGAGTTGCACTCACGTGACTGGAAGCCTTTGTTGGCACTTTATCCAGCCTTCCCCATCACAGATATTTGTTGGGAGGTGTTGAAATGAGCTTGAGTATCCACATGGATCTCTTGCATGGAGGGTGGGGAGAGGCACCCTCGAGGCCCTGCAGATGTGTAGCAATGTCAGCTGGGTGTTTCACTTCAGAATATTCTGCTGTGCTTGCAGACCCATCAGCTCACCTGCTCTCAGGAGTTCCTCTCTGATAACCCTGCTCTTCCTTCCAGCTGCTGGCACCATGGAGGGTTGTCCCTCCCTTCTCCAAGACCAGCTCTTGGCTTTAAAGCCCTGTTTGTAGGTTATGCCACTCCACTGTCTGGCACATGCCTGTGGCAGGAAGGAGATTTGTGCCTCTCATTCCTGTGCACAGGGCCCTTCTCACTGAGACAAGTGTCGTTTCCTCAGCCCTTCTTCATGACTGACGGTGTGTGATGGGCAGCTGTCTCCAGAGATAGGGATATGCATCACTAAAAGGGACATTTACTGTGAGACACAGCCAGACACGAGTACTGCTGCAAGATGTGGATTTATGGGAATTTTTTTTCCTTTCACACTTTTCTTTCTTACTCTTTCACAGGACAAGGACTTCTGGTCTGAAGCAGAGGGTGACCTGAGCTGCTCTGTCCCTGAGTCCATCATGGAACAGGTTAGAGTCATGTCTGAAGTCAGCTGCTCACAGTGTACAGTGGTTCTCTGCTGCACTTGTCCTGAGACACTTTGAAGGGGTTAAGTCTCACTGTTGTCTCATGTCCTTCCTGAATTTCCCAGAACTCCTGCAGGGTTCCTGGCACAGCTCTGAATACAGAAAAGTGGATGGAACCAGTTAGGTTGCAAGCTGCTTCCTTGTTAGCTCTCTGTGTGGCACTTCCCCTTGGGACTGCAGGCTGGAGATGTAGCTAAGAGACTACAATGTTTATTGATAAAGCTACAAACTGCTGAAACTAATAAATGAATGGGCACAGCCCTGTGATCAGTGTACTGCATTGGTTTGTGCAGTGTTAAACACAATTATGATGCTATTATTTAACACACTTAAATCTTGTACATTGAACTGTAACTGAAATGTCTCATCCTCCCCCAGCCCAGCTCATGTTAAGATACAATTCTAACCCCCTACTCTGCCCTCCCACAAGCCTTTTGAACACAATATGATTAAAAAATGTATCAGTGATAAAGCCAGTGACCAGTCCAGTGGGTTGTTGAAGGGGATTGCCACTGGTGCCCCAGTGAGCTCTGGTCACCAGCTGAACTGCTCTACTGACTGTAAACATCTGTGCTCAGATCATGGAAGATGTGCCTTCTGTTCATCTCTGACTGATCATATACTTTATTTTCCATTTGTTTCCATTGATGCCTGAAGTGGCTACCTGGAAACAGAGACTAGACAGGAATAAGGGAATAAAGGTGATATTTATTTGAAAGGCCTTCAAAGGTACCCCCTGGGAGACCAGAGGC
This sequence comes from Aleadryas rufinucha, assembly GCA_013397815.1. Classification (NCBI taxonomy): domain Eukaryota; kingdom Metazoa; phylum Chordata; class Aves; order Passeriformes; genus Aleadryas; species Aleadryas rufinucha. The sequence goes on along the minus strand of VZTH01017362.1, from coordinate 256,549 downwards.
TGCTGCCAAAATGGGCCCCAAGATGGACGACGAGTCACGAGTTCTTCACACTTTTATAGGTTTGGTCCATTTGCATATCAGCATAAATTTGCCATTTAAAACTTTAGCTACTGATGTAAGTTCTCTAAGGTGACCCCACTTCTCAAGATGTTGGTTTACACATTTTGGGCCCAGGATGGTCTGGGTGTCCTTGGAGAGCAAACCTAGAGAAGCTTTGTTATGTCTATCTCAGCATGAGAGAGCAGCAGCAGCAGGCTGCAAGACACTTCAGAGTTTTACAGCAAGCAATACAGAATTTGAAAATATAAAAGCTAAAACCCAAGGCATCACCATTTCTCAACTCTGCCTTTTGTTGACTTTGTTCCTCCTTTTGTCTGCCCAGTCAGATATGGTTATATTGATGGCCTTGTAAGGTTCCACTCCCCAAAACTCCCTTTCAGTTACCAAGTTCATCCTGGTTTCATGTTGTTGGCATACCAAACCATTCTTCTTTAATATTTTTCTTCTCCCTAGATAAAATTAAGCCTAAGTGTTTTCTTACAGGCAGACCATCTGCATACCAGAGTAAGGATTTTCTTTCTTACTTTATTTCTGTGCTTACACCACATCCTGCTCTCTTAGCTGTTTAACTAAAATTATTGGAGAGTCTCCTGGAAGCCTTAGTTGGTTATGAGGCCTGGTGTTCTAGTGGGGCCTCTTGCTCCCATCAGTCTGCCTGCCTCATGGACCTCCTCAAGCTAATTAATTTGGGCACTCTGTGCTGCCTTGCTTGAAGGCCACAGTTTGTGTGGCCATGGAGACAGCACGTGCCCATTTACTGGGGGCGAATGTGCCACTGGAGGTGGCAGTGATCTGCTATCTCGTGTCACTTTTCTCATGAGCAGCTGCTTGGCTCTCTACAAGGAGCTGAACAGGTTTATTATGGAGCTGGTTGAGGTTCCTTTGAAGAGGGAGAAGAAATGTGAACCTTGGGGGTTTTTGCAGGCTTATGCTCTTATCTCTATTTCCCACCTTGCTACTGCTCTGCTCTGATTACATTGACATGGGGAGCTGCTGCCTTCTTTATGCACAGCAAGTAGAATGCCCAATTCCCAAATACAGGGGCAGAACCCTTCAAAACACAAATGTCTGAGTAAGGGAAATGGATGGTTTTTGCTGAATACACTCCTGTTTCAAAAGAGGAGCTCAGATCAGGGTTGCTGCCATTGCCACAGCTGGAAATGTGAGGAGAAGGTGAGCTGGCTCTTCCAACACCAGTTTGTAAGAGCAGAGCCTGCTGTCATTCATCATAGGACAGTCCTGTGTGAGTCCACATCCAGGAATCAGTTTGCATTTGCTGAGGCCTTGTGGACCCCCTGGCTGATGCTGTTCAGGCTGCCCAAAGGAGGCCACAGAGACATGTTCAGGTTTGGAAATGGTACCTGCACAGATGCTTTGAGTGGGACATTTTCTAGGCATGGGCTTAAGTGATTTCCTTGTTTCAGATCAATGGATCCCTTCAGATGGAACATGCACTGCTGTTCACCTTCCTGGAGGCATCCTCTGACTGTAAGTTCAGAGACCAGCTGCACTCCCTGCAAAGCCAGCAGATTATGTTGTGCCAAGCAAACGATGACGACGAGCTCCAGACCGACGGCAATCGGAGTGGCCACTTTCGGAATGGTGAGCTAGGTGAGCAGGCTTTTCTCCATCCCACATGTCTCTCTGAACATGATGTTTTTCCTTCCCCATTTCCTGTCTTTGCTATTGTCTGTTTCAGAGGAGTAATGTTTTCTCTATTGAGAAACTTCACCATGGTGATGTTGGTTGGGAATTTAATACTTAAGGTTAAGACAACTGGTGCTTAGTACTTTATCTCTCCATGGATTTCTAGAGCACCTGTCACTGGGTTTTGTCTGCAGCACATCAGACAAGGGCACAAAGCTGGTACTGGTGATAGCTGCCCTCAGGAGTGTGATACAAGGCAGTTAAGTTAGGCCTCACACTGATCCTCAGGCAGTATCAGTGCTTGGGCTGGGATCTTGGAACAACTCGAGTTCTGGTACTGGGTGAATCCCCTTCTGCTCTACCAGTGTGGTGGAAACTGTTCCTTAAGTAGCTTCTGGTTCTGTTCCTGCTTCACTAGCCATCTGCAGGGTGGCTATTGCCCTTTGCCCAGGGTGTGTCAGCTGGTGCATTGACCTCAACTGGAGCAGGGTGAGGGGGAACTGCTACAGTAAATAGCCCTCTCTCACACAAATTTGCATAGGTCTCATGCCAAAAGTGACTATGGGAAGCTTTGCCAAAAAGAGGTAGGACAAGGTCTAAGGTTCTAAGCTGCAAAAGGATAGATTCAGACTAGGTCTAAGGAAGATTTTTACAATGAGGGTGGTAAAACACTGCCACAGGTTGCCCAAAGAGGTGATGGATGCCCCATCCCTGGAAACATTCAAGGTCAGTTTGGCTGGGGCTTTGAGCAATCTAATCTAGTTGAAGATATCCCTGCTTATTGCAGGGGGTTTGGATGAAATGGCCTTTCAAGGTCCCTTCCAACTGAAATTCTATGAGGTGCTGTATTTTAGATGGTGCTTAAGAGACAGGTCCTGACAAGTCACTCAAATTCTAGAATCATTAGGTTAAAAAAAAACCTTCAAGGTCATGCACAGCTTCTCAAGTCCCCACTCTGGGCAGGATGTTGGCTGTAACTGTCCTGTTCAAATTTTGGTTGGAGATGTTTTAACGTGCCCTGTAGTGAATTTTTTGGGCAGGGTGAGGCTGCACTTTACCTAAACTACAGATAAAAAACCATGTTTGCCACTATCTCTGGTCAGCAACCTGTGTGCACCTAAAACAATTGTGCTTAGACCTGTCATGAATACACTCTGGTTGGGGTTGGATGGAGGTTGCTAATGGAGATGAGAAAAATGCTGTGACCTGCACTGGATCTGGTCTGACTACAGCCTGTGAACTAAATTCTGCTCTTTGTGTTGGCAGAGTTGGCTCCAACAAATGAAGATGTTATCCGGATCATTGCTGCTCAGCTCGCTGAGATTGGAGACCAGTTTGATAAAGAAATCCAAGGAAGAGTAGTAAATGACCTAGCGCAGCACTTTATGAATGAGAATCTGTCTAGAGAGGTGAGTGAACAGCAACGTGGTGAGCAGTTCTCCTTTTAAATGTTCTGCATCCTTTCTGCTGTGACTTTGAAAGCATCTTAAAATTCATCCCAAACACTTAACCTTTGAAGATTTGTTAGAGGTGATTCTGCGGCAGAAGTTAATGTGTAAATTAGGTTCCTTGGGCTCATCTCCTTCTGTTGATGGTGAATGGTGATTGTTGAAAAGGACTGACTTTTAGAGGCATTTTGTCCTTCTTTTGATGGCCCAGTGGCTTACCTTGGAAAATGAACAGTCTGGTTGAGGCTTACTTTTAGTGCTTAAGATCTTTGGACTTTGGTGCCAAGCCCTGTATATCTGCTGATCATCACGTGGGTAAAAATTGAGCAGGTTAGTGACAGGAGCTTGACTTGTGCTTGTTACTGAGCACTGAAGAGACAGCAAGTCATGAGACCCTTTTCTGATGCTCTAAGTGTCTTCATAGGTTGGGAGTAGCAGCGGGTTTAGGCCTGGCTGGGTGACCTGCTGGGGTGGCCTCTTCCTAGATGCAGTTGGCCCAGCATCTAACATGCCTTGCTGCTGTGCAAGAGAAGTAGAGTTTGAGGTCTCTTGTGTTAAAAAGGAAAAAGAATTAGATCTAAGGATTAGATCTGTATCTGGATCAAGGGCCATCGTTTTGGGGGGTGTTTTTTTATGTGACAGGCTGGCTGCCATGGCTGGGAGGAAGGAGAGCAGCATCCTGTGGAGTGTTACAAGAAGCACATCAGTTATTAGCACAGTCCTGGCAGGCTGTGCTGAGACCCCTTTCTGCCACAGCTGTTGCACTGAGATCCCTCTCTTCCTTCCATACAGGAGATAACCCTGCACATGTCCAGGGTAGTGAGAGAGCTTATACGAGCCATCCCCTCAGACATGGAACAGGAGAAGGCCATGTTGGTGCTAGCAATGCTCTTGAGTAAGAAAATTTTGAACACAGTGCCCTCCCTTTTCCAGCGTGTCTTCAACACCACTGTGATCTACATGAACCAGCAGTTCCACAACTACATTGTTGAAATGGTGAGTGCTGTCAAACAGCTCTGGGGGAGTCACAGCCAGCCTTTTAGCTGTCCTGGGTTATTCCCTGAGGGGTGGCCTAGCTCTGAACTGCCTGTGGCCTGCTGGTTTCCCTGTAGTGCTCTGGAGGTTGGGCCAGAAGGGAATGTCAGTCCCTGCAGAGCTCTGGAGATGAGTGTGCTTGAGAGGGACGTGTCACAGTTTCTGCTTGCCCCCCTCTCACAGCAGCCAGTGAACAGAGTGCATTTGTTCTGTCAGAGAGCTGTGACTGTTCCTCTCCTCCCTGCAATCTCCTCGGGGAGCTGTGCCAGTAAGATTCTGGTTAATGATTCTTTCATTCCCTCAGGGAAGGAAAGCCTGACTTGAGCTCTGTTGGCTGCATTTCCCCAGTGTCTTGACCCTGAGGTCTCTGCTCTTGTCTTCCTCAGCTCCCCAGAGCTTGGGAGAACTGGAAGGGGAATGGAATTGCTCCTGAGAATTAACACTAGCAGAGGAACAATGAGAAATGGTCAAATCCGTTGTTGTTCTCTGTTGGCACTTGAGCAGAGGGGGGAGGCTGTGCAGCTCACAGGCAAGCCAGGCTAGAGGCCAGGGCATTTGGTCCTGGCTTCAGTAACTAATGAGTCTCAGGGGGGAGAGGACAAACACACTGCTGTTAAGACTTGGTGGTCCTTGAGAATGAGATTTGAGTGGGCAGGGCTGTGATCCTGCCACCCTGTGAAGCAGTGGTGACACAGCTGTGCTGTGCTGCAGCCTTGCCATGGACAGTGCTGGCAGCGACCTGCAGAGGGGCAGAGCTCACACTGTCACTCTGCCTCACCCAGCACGCTGGGCACCGTGTCACTGGGCCGTGTCCCTCGGCACTGCCCTTCCCTTCACTCAGTTTGGCTCCAGGGTGCTGAGTTGTGCCAGAAATGAGCTGGGCCCGTGCTGCTGCCCCAGCTGGCTCACGGCACAAGGGCAGGGAGAGGGCTAGAGCTGGGCACCAGCGGCTGTCCCCCCGGGCCGTGTCGCTGCTGCTGGCACAGGAAGGAGCACGGCAGGTGGCAGTGTTGACACGCGGCTCGCGGTGCTGGAACTGCCGGGCTCCTGGGCAGGCACGGGGCAGGGCTTGCCCCGGGAGAGCTCTGCTGCTGTTAATAATGCCCCTTCTGTTTCTCTCCCTCTAGCTGGGTGAGTGAGCTCTCCAGCCCTGAGTGGAGAACGTGGATTCCTGAGGACTTTCCTTGATGGATGAAGATGACTTGATTTATTCTTAACTTCGAAGAAAACAGCTGTGAAAGGGATGGCAGAGCTTCATAGATAGGCTTTTGTAGACTAGCACAGCAGTAATAGTAGTGTGAGCTGCCTGCCAGCTCTGCCAGTACCTGTAGGGAGTAGTGCTTGCCTCTCTCCTTTTACAATATTTTTTATCTTAGTAGCAGCAGCCTTTGTGCAGAGCCTGCCTTGTGCCTCCAGAGGCGCAGTGGGCACAGGGCCTGCCCTCTCAGTGTTTTTTCTATGCAGCTGTAGCATTTTGCTTTAGTTATTCACTTCCCAGCCCTGCTCCTGCAGCTGAGCCATACTGAGTGGTGTTGCCAGGAAGGCCTCAGGCTGTGGAATGGGTGGTTGATCAGCAGAGATCAAGGGGGGTGGGTGGGAATCAGGTCTATCTTGATTAGAAGCTGGCAGCAAGAGGGAAGAGAGCCCTGAGGGACAGAGGGGGATGTGGCCAGAGAAGGCAGAAGATACTTCAGTATCAATCACCATACACCTGTGTTGGCTTAAAAAATAAAACTGACAGCAAAACTGTAAAGAAAAGGGCAGGGTAGGCACAGGGCAGGTATTTTTGGGAAGGCAACCTGGATATGCTTAAGAAAAAGTAGCATGTCTTGTAGTCACATCTCAGGTTGAACAAATTTGGACTCAGGTTGTTTGATAAATGATCACACAAGGTGGCAAATGTGTCACCCGTGATCCAGCTGCCTCAGGACTTTTCTAAGCATGTAAATACTTATTTTTTAACTTAAATAAAAATTTCATTTCTGATGGCTACTACAGCTCTGCAGACTTTCCGTTTCCACCTGAAAATTTTTTGTGCAAGTACTCGTGGCATTCTAACTCACCATGGCTTATGATGCAGCTGGCAGCAGTAGAGATGCTCAGGTCCTGTCCTTGTGCCTTGCATAAGCAAGTTCCATGTAAGTAAAACCACCTTTTGGTGCCTGCACTAAAACAGGGGGAGAGGGGAAGCACAGAAGTAGTCTACACGTTGTTTTTGAAAACTGTACCATTTATTAAAGTGCAACCTGGGGGCATGGTCTTACAGCAGTGTCCCATTAGCAGAGGGAAAAAATGTACATACCCCTTCACTGAATATTGAACAATGAAGCTGGAAAGAACTTTCTTGTCAAGGTGGAAACGCTTTTATTAACCAAATGGCACAAGAAGCTTTAGACAGTTTTCCCCAAGAGGGCTGCACTTGCATATTGGAAGGAACAGTATGACGAGTTCCTGGGATAATGGGTGACCTGAGGACCAGTCAGGGTCTCTGTCCCCAGGCAGGCCTCTTAAGAACAGAATCCCAAATCCCTGCAAGTCTGTCACTATTTGTTTACACCCAGCAGAAGCCTAGCAGAAGAGATCCCCTAACCTGCAGCTTCAGAGTCAGTCCCAGTAGTCTTTGCTACTGAACAAATCACGTGGCATTCTTTTGGTCTGAGTGGGGTTTAGGTTTACACTTGAATAAAAGCTTATCCTGCAAGTTAAAAATGAGGACAAAGCCCCTAAAGGTATAGCACTAAGATGCATCCTCAGCAGTTTGTTGTGTCCACAGCGATAGTGTCCCTTGCCTGCCCTGCAGATACTGCAGGGAGATCAAAAGCAGCTTCCACTGGAAGCTAACAGGAGCTCCCCCACTTCTACAGCATGACCATAGACCTCGAGCTTGGAGGAAGCAATCAGCCTACCCAAGAGACTGAGAGAAGGTCAGCTCTAAATAGAAAAAAAAGTGGTAAGTTAAATAACTTAAGGAGGTGGATCTGAGTGATGTGTTGTGGTTCCCCTGGACTTAACACTACTCACCCTTCCAAGCTGCTGTCATTTCCCCAGCCAAGTCCTGGGCAGGAGAGTTCACTCTGTCAGACACAAACTGAGACCTGGCCCTGCAAGCTTGGTCTACCAGAGTCAAGTAGTGCTGGCTTAAATTTTATAAACACCCCACCCCCCCCCCTTTTTTTTTGTTATGGCAATACAGAGCTTGCACTTTTAAGCACAAGTACATACATGAAGTCAAAGCAATACTGTTCTTGCAACCTTCCTAGTGCTGAAATTAAGCAGTCCAAGCCAAATTAAAGTCATGCACAGCTTCTGCCCTCACCAGGTAGAGCAGATACTGTGCCTCACCCCTCCATGTTTCACAGAATCACCCTGGCTGGGAAAGACCTTTGAGATTGAGTCCAACCTGTGGCCAAACACCACCTTGTCAACAAGACCATGGCACTGAGAGCCACATCCAGCCTTTGCTGAAACACCTCCAGGGATGGTGACCCCACCAGCTCCCTGGGCAGCCCATTCCAATGCCCAATCACCCTTTCTGTGAAGAATTTCTTCCTAATGTCCAACCTAAACCTCCCCTGGCACAGCTTCAGCCTGTGTCCTCTTGTCCTGTCGCTGTTCCCTGGGAGCAGAGCCTGACCCCCACCTGGCTGCCCCCTCCTGTCAGGGACTGGTAGAGAGTGATGAGGGCTCCCCTGAGCCTCCTCCTCTCCAGGCTAAACACCCCCAGCTCCCCCAGCTGCTCCTCGTAGGGTCTGGCATTCCAGCCCCTTCACCAGCCTTGCTGCCCTTCTCTGGACTCACTGCAGCATCTCAACATCCTTCCTACCTTGAGAGATCCAGGAATGGACACAGGATTCAAGGTGCAGCCTCACCAGGGCTGAGTACAGGGGGAGAATCACTGCCCTGCTCATGCTGCCCACACCATTCCTGATCCAGGCCAGGTGCCATTGGCCTTCTTGGCCACCTGGGGACCCTGCTGGCTCATGTCCAGCTGCTGTCAGTCACGCCCCCAGGTCCCTTCCTGCTTGGCCACTGTCCAGTCACTGTCCCCAACCTGTAGTGGTGCAGGGGGTTGCTGTGGCCAAAGTGTAGGACCAGGCACTTGGTCTTGCTGAACCTCATAGTGCTGCACTCGGCTTATTGATCCAGCCTGTCCAGGCCCCTCCCTGAGCCCTCCTACCCTCCAGAGACTGACACTTGCACCCAGCTTGCTGTCATCTGCAAATCTGCTAATGTTAAACTCAATCCCCTCATCCAGATCATCAATAAAGACATTAAACAGGAATTTTTCACTGGGAAACACTTTTTCCCATTGTGCTCCAACATAAGAAGACACAAACAGAGCTTGGAATGTGACATTCTACTGAAGCCCTGGGCTTTCTGATGCCTGTAGGCATCACAGCTGGGCTGGCTGTGTACACCTCTCCACCCCACTCCCCCATTTCACAGCAGAAGAATCTAGTAATTACACTCTCAAATTCTGTAACAGGAGCTTGCTCTGGCTTAGTGAATGAGAGACTGCAGAGCCAGAAGCATTTCTGGCTTTTTGCCAGAATAGCAAGATCTACCTTACTAGGGCTTTGCCAGTACTGCCATACCTCTGTAACTGACACTAAATATAGGGAAGGTTTATAACTTCAGGTTATTTTATCTACTACAATCAGTAAAATGCAAGAAGACCAAACTTCAGAAGCTTGCTTGTTTAGCACTAATTACATTTTTTCATCTGTGACCATTAGAAAGCATTGATTAGTTTAAAAATCCAGTCCATAGTGTTAGCCTAGCTGTGATCAGTGCTATGTGGGAAGGAAGGAAATGGGATTCTGGCAGCAAAACTTGTCCTGTGTAAGAGCACTCAGCACTGCAGCTTCCACCTGGCCCTTGAGCTGCAGCTGCCTGAGCACGGCCCCAGCCAGGGTGAAAAATGAAGCCCTTGCACACAGCAAGGATGGGTTCCTGTAGTACTGACTTGCTCTCCAGAAGGCAAGTTAGGACAGAAACTGCAAACAGCACCACAACAGGCACTTCACCTCCAGCCAGCATTTACCAAACCCAGGTGCAATACTGAACAGAGACCACGCCTCTGCTGCACTGCCTGGCTCTGTGGCTGGGGCTCCTCACTGGACTGGTGAGTACCTGCAGCAGCAGCTGCTCAATGATTCACATCTGAAGGGACACAAGGCTGCAGAAGTGCTGCTTCCTTGCCTCTACCTTGTTTTGTTGGGCCAGACCTAGTATTTTAGCTCTAAGTCATTTTCAGTAGTTTTCAGCAGCTGAATTCCCACTGTGAGAATCTCTACTGAGCATCCACCCAGCCCAGTGAGAACCAAAACCTTAAGTTTTTAAGCTGCCTCTGTGCACCCAGCAATATTCCTGTTTGGGCCAGCTGAGCAGCTCAGCACTGCCCTGCCACCTAGAGCACACAGCCTGGATGTTCTGAAGCTCAAGGGACTCAGGAACCCACCAGGCTCCACCCAGCACACAAGAGCTGCAGCAGGCTGGGACGTGGCTCTGCATCTGCACTTCAGCTGGGTTTCAGTCTTTGCTCTCAGCCTCTTGTTCCTGCAGTGCCAGCTGGAGAAAGTTCTTGCCCAGCTCCCAGCCATAGTGCCCAGCTCCCAGCCATAGTGCCCAGCTAAGCCTAGCTTAGAATTAAGCACAGCTGAATTTAAGTTGCACCTTATCTTGAAAGCCTCTCCCCTGACAGCTCCTTACTGAGCATGCTGCCCACTGCAGTTCCTTAAGTATTTGCCATATTTTTCATAGATCCAGTCCTCTGCTGTTTTAGCATCTCAGCTTTAGGGTATGCTAAGGATAAAGTGAAGACAGAATGGGTCTAAGGTAGATATTTTGTTAAAGTACAGGCCACTCGAGGACAGGTATTGAGGCACTTCTGGGAAGGGGCTAAGCAACACAAGTGAAAGTAATTCTATATGCCCTGCTGTAAGTACAGAGCTCCTGCCTTCCCTCTGCCAGCTACCAGAGATCCACTGAAGAGAGGTTGCATCACACCTTTCGGGGTAATTGGACCCTGCAGTTTAGGATTACTGTAATATGCCTGAAGATAGGGGGGAAGAAAACTTCCATTTTCTAATTCACACCTGTTAAGAGTGGAGCCTCTCACTCAGGTCTGTAGGAACACTGCCATCTGAGTTATCCACCCTTTGGTGACTTCCACAAGGCCTGTCCCAGCTCTGACCACAGCACTCCAAACTCTGCAGAACTCACCCCCACAGCTGACCTTGTTAACCAGTGCAGTGTTCCCAGAGGAAAGAAACTCATACAATAAATTCTATGAACACGGGGACAAGAGGGTACAAATGCAAGAGGGTACAAATTCTTGCTGACTTGTCAACTCTAGAAGACCCCAGAAGGAGAAGAATATTATAAAGAAAAGATCAAGCAACCAAAACATATGGTGCAACTGATGCTCCATTACATGTAGCAACACACCAGATACTCAAGGCTTCTGCCTGACCACAAAAATGCCCCACACAGTCATTTGTTTTCCTTACTGCTGCTGCCACCTTCTCACTGCTGTGCGGGGAAGCTTTTTATTTCATGCCCCACAGGGCTCCTTGTGCCAGTAAGTTAGGAACTTCTTCCCTAGCCAGCCTGGACTTATTCTTGTCTGTCCTCTACCCATCTCCACACTACTACTGAAACAACCACACCCAGAGAAGAGATGAACTAACTCCAGCCCTGCCTGCACCCTCCCCCTGTTGGTTCACAAGTTATCCAGAGTGTCCACAGAATCCATCTCTGCTCCGGAGTGACCTGCTGTGTGGCTAGAGGTGGGGATGTACCAAAGTAGGTTCATCATCTTCAGTAAGGAGAGGATGTAGGTTAAGAACAGTTCTCTCCCACAGAGAAGAACCCAAAGCCAGCAGCAAAGCAGCAGGAGAGGGGCAGCCCTACCCCGAGTGACCAAGCAATAAAGCTGCCTTTGCCACCTCACTGACTGCACCATTCCTTGATAAACACAACATGTGAAACAAAGCAAAGCTGTTCCTGCATGTCTGTGACAGATGGACCCTAAGAGACCTCTCCTCCACGTGAGGGAAACTCCTGCAAGGGGCCAGGACAGGGAACTGCTGTGGTGGGACAAGGCAGACAGCAGAGAGTACGTGGCATGAGGAGGTCCCAGTGACCCGTTCTGGGGACACAGCACAGCAATGGGTACCAGCAGGGCACCAGAAAATGGCAAAAAAAAGTCAATTCCATTCTGCAGTGTGGTAAAAGATTTGGGGTTTTTTTTCTGATAAGGCCAACCTTCTATGTTTTGTACATGGAAGAAGAGCAATTGATGATCAACAGTACAGTCCAGAACTCCAGAGCTCCCAAGTTCAGTCCACAGCGGCAGTATATACACGACAACCCTTCCTCTTAATATTCAACTTCACACACACAGAGTTCAAAATCCAGTAAGTTTTCTAGAAAATCCATTTCACAAAAGCTTAAACAAAAATAACCATTCAGAATCTGACACATTCTGACTAAACTTTCCAGCATCCTGGGATAGGAAAATGCAGCAAGAATATCCTAAAATAGAGAATATGCTAAGATCTCTTCATTCTGAGATCCTTTAAGAAACAGGCTCATCAGGAGATGTACTCTTGATATGGTTATTCAGAAATAAAAGTACCTTGTCTTTGTGCTTTGCGAAGATTCCCATAAGCTCATGTTTAGTTTTTTAACATTATCACGAGTTCCCTTTCACCTTCCTCCATCTGGTCTAAGCCACAGTGCCAGCAGCAACCCTCAGAGATGCATCCACAGTTCTGCCTGGGAAGCCCAAGGCCTTGCCCACGGAGCTGCAGGATGGACAAGGACAGACACACAAACGCGCGCTGAAGGAGGAACGCCTGCGGCTGGATCCGACTAAGGAGCAGGGCAGTACTCGAAAGGTTTCTCTCCACACACACCTTAAGTGTTGTGACTGCAGGAAGGGGCATTTCCTTTTTTGCCAAAGTAACTTGCTCATCATTTGTGAACCTGTAAGTTTAGCTAATTACAGATCCACAGTCGCAAAAGAAATCGCACTGAACACCGCTGCGGGCCGGGTCAGCAACAAGCAGATAGAGATGTTTAATGCTCTTTTGCTCAGTTACTAGAATCCATTGCTTTATAGATCTGGGATTCTGTCACAGGCAAGACCAAGTTAGGACTAAATACACTCTGTGCTTAACTTGGGAAAGACGATGCAGACTGCAGCGTGACACAGGACAGCAGAGCGTTTAACGTCTGAATTGCACTTGAGGCACTGGCCTTGCTTCCACACGGTTTTGCTGTATTTTTGCTGAATCTACCCCAGATATCAGAGCACTGATCCCAATGGCACCGTGTCCAGCCTGAATTTCGTACCTCTGATAACTGAAGGGTTGCAGTAAAGTGGGCTGGGCAGGAGCAGAGCAAATGGATTCTCAAACCAGCAAACAGCAGTGTCCCCCCCACCCTCCCGGGCAGCACCTCTGCCCCAGGAACACCAGGATGCTCAGAGATAATACAGCTATAGAGAGGCAGCATCTTCACAGGATGGGGCTCCAGTAAACGTTAGGGGCCAAAACCAGTGTGAGCCAAGAGGTAAGAATAAGCACTGTCCCACTGGGGCTTAGGAGGAACCTGGAAGGTTATGAGGAGCAGTGCTGTACCTGAGAGGAAGCTGAGACAAAAGGGAGACCAGCCTCTCGCTACAGGACTCAGGTTGGCTAATGTTTGTTAGGAGGGGCTTGGGGGCGCAACGGGAAGTGACAAGACAGCACAGCTGCAATAGCGGTCAATCTGAGAAGCCAAAATCTCCAGGGGTTGGCAGCAGCTGGCTCTCCCCTTCCCCTGGGGATTCTCTGTTCCAGTTCCTAGAGTACAAGCACCCCTTTCTTCAGCACCTGCACTTAAGTTCTTAAATTTGCAGAATTTTTTTTTTAATTTTTTTTTTTAAAAATACCCCCCGGTACTTTTAATCACGAAAAACCGGTCCCCGCCCCAATTCTACTAAAAACATGATTGTCCGTAGCTGGAGGCTTATTGAACAACCTCACCTCATCACCACTGAGTTACTCAAATGTCCAATTAAACAGCAGGCAGCTCAACCTTTAGGTAACACAACTACAAAAATTGGATGTGCTCTCTTCTCTCCCCCCTCCTCCCCAAGAGAGCTCCGTTACTTTTTCCTAAGCGCCAGCGCTACTCCGACTGCTACGGCCAAAATAGCGACGGCAGCAGCCCCGCCGTACAGCAGTATCGATTTCCCTTCTGGCAATAGGATTGGCTTCTCCTCTGCAGCTGAGGATTTCTCTTCCATTTCTTCCAAACGGCCCTCTTTCCCCGCTTTTTTTTCCCCTGGAAGCAGTATTTTCTCAGGTTCCGGCGCAGCCTTTTCTTCTGACGGGGCTAACGTTGGGACAGGTTTACTTAACGCGGGGATTTCGGGTTCAACAAGCTCTTCGGCTGCTTTTCCCTTTTCCTCCTGTTTCGCACGCGGAAGTGCGCAGGGATGTGCTTTTTCAGCAGCAGCAATTTCAGGAGGTTTTATTTCCTGTAAAGGAGCAGAGGTTTCTGGAAGCGCTGCCTGCACGGTCTCTGCAGCGCCTGCTGCCACCGCCGCTTCCTCAATCCCCTCGGGTATCTCTTCCTTCTCCACGTGCACGATGTCGGAGTTGGAAGAGTTGTTCTCGCTCCTCTCTTCACCCCCTCCGTTGCTGTCCAGGCTTTTGACTTCTTCGGGATCCATGGCCACCTGCTGCCAGGACTCGGGTCCCAGGGACACCGGCAGGCTCTCGGTGTGCCAGCTCTGGCTCGCCGACAGGGACACGGGCAGGCTCTCCGACTGCCACGACGTGGTCACCGTGGGGGACTCCGGGGGGCTCACCTGACCTGAGTTGTCACTGGTTAGGATGTAGATGTCATTGCTGTCCTCTGCAATGAGCCCAGGATACTCTTCCTCCTCGGATTCCAGAGTAAAGACTGTTCCCTACGAACGAAAAGGAGGACACAGCACGTGAGTGATGGCTTCAGCATTCCCCGCCCTGTACGGCACAGAACAGGACACCTGGAAACTTGGTGAGCTGGAGGAAAGATGAGAGGGGCTCTGCAGGAGCAGCAGCTGCCTGACCTACATTTCAGCAGAGATTACAGAACCCAGCTGGCGTTTCCAGAGAATGGAACCCCTTCTATGAGCTTTGCCGGGAGCTCCTCCTTTCCCTGACGTTACTTTATCGCTGATTAATCACCAAAACACACCACATGGTCATTATTAACCCGAGAAGATACTAAAGTCTGAAACCAAACTGCAACAGAACAAAGAAAAAGAAAGCAAATTCAAGTGCATGATCCCAGCTCAATACCACTCCCCACTCCTTTCTGTGCAAGTGCTCTCTCTTGCTTGTCTGTTTTCATCTCACAGTGTTCCTCTTACATTAATTTTATCCCATTTCCAGTGCTATCTGAAGCCTGCATTTCTACTTTGTACCAACAAGCTGGATCTACAATAATTCTGCTATTTTACTACTATTTCAGCTATTCTTAAACTTTTGAAGACTGCCATCATAACTTTGGCTACACCACTGAAGTTGAAACAAACAACCAAGCACAGACACCCAGAGATGGTGACAGGGTTTGCTTGCTTTTATTAAGCTAGGAAAAATCTGTAGGCATCCTAAAAATTTGACAGTGGGCTCCAGCTGGAGAAACTGCAAGTGTAAAATACTGACTCTCTGTGATCAGCCCCAGTTCATATACTGGGCTCCATGGTATGGAATATCCCTTTGGCCAGTCCAGGTCAGCTGCCCTGGCCACGCTCTCTCCCACCTTCTGGTGCCTCTCCTCACTGGCAGAGCTGAGACACTGAAAAGTCCTTGATTTAGGGGTAGCATTACTTAGCAACAACTAAAACATCAGGGTGTTATCAATGTTACTCTCATTCTAAATCCAAAACACAGCTCTGTACCAGCTAGGAAGAAAATTAACTCTATCCCAGCTGAACTGAGGACAAAGAGATGGGAGCAGAGAGAAACTCCAAAGTTTCCTACACCATATAATAAATACAGGTCTGTGAAACAATCAACAAAGATTCAGTAACTTTCTTGCTTGTAACATAAATGGTTTGAACATTCTATCAAGTACTGCAGTGCTGGGAGCCCCTTCTGTGCAAATTCCTTGTTCAATTATCAAGCTTTCCTGTACAGTCCATCATAAAAAATTCCATTCATTCTCTTTCCCCCTGCTCCCTTCCACATGCAACAGTTCTCCTAAAGCACTCTGAGCAGTTGTCTCTTTTTTAAACCCTTCCCAACACCTGTGAATTTGGGGCTTGATTCCTACCTACAGTTTCCCATTCCAAGACACCTCCTTGGTTGTTTCACAACTTTTTATGGATCCACACAGTGACCTGTGTCAGGAACTGATCCCAGTTAAAAACAAACACACTTTTTATTCTGCAGAGATGTTTTTAACCCTTGGCCCATGGAATTTTGGAAGATATTTGGAAATGGGCAAAGGAATATTATGGAACACTTGAAAAAGAACTTTTCTTCATAAATGCTTTTAAACAGCTCAGATGTGGGAAACATGATCCAGCTTGGTAAGATGCTCAGAAATTGAAGTGAAACGATGCAAAGAGTTCCTCAGGGAAAGGGTTAAAAGCAATTAAGCTGTTCACTAACCATTTGAGGATCACCACAAAGTCTTAATTCAGAATGCAATAAAAATGATCATAGCATTACATTTGTGAAAATGCTCAGACACCAACCACATGCCAAACCCAAAGCAAGCTCTGCTCTGCAAGCAGTCACTGACAATTCAATACTCCAGTACCCTCTTGAAAGTCATGTTCCAGTAGAACTAATTTTTTTTTTAATGCAGCTCAGGCCATTAAAACAAAACAGAGTTCTACACACAGGAGGAAGCAACCATCAAAGCCAATTTTATTTCCACAGGTGACACAGACTCAGCAAAACGGCAATTAAACAACAAAATAATTAGGGGTAAAACCTGCAATCTCATGAACCTCTGTACTATCCTCCTCTCTGTTCAGCTCTACACTTGCACAAATCAGGATGAATTTATTTCCTGTCCACACCACATCACAACACACCACACCATGTCTGTGGAGTGACATTAGAAGAAAGAACAGGGACACACACACNTTCCTCGGATGAGGGATTCATTCCAGCCTCTCATTAGGGAATCTTTGATAGATTTGCTAATTCTCAAGGCCTATAACTGTATGTGGGATGTATGGTGTGTGAGCATTTCGGTGTGTGCTTCTCAGTGCGTTCCACCCCAATGGAGAGTGTACCAAGGATCCTTAAATAAACACCGAGGTAAAAACCCCTTCTCCCTTCTAACCGTGTCTGGCTCTGATTTTAAGACCAGGGAAAAGCAACACGGAGGGTAACATGCAGGATAAACTGCTCTGGGCAGGGTAAGGAAATGAAGGGATGGTTATCCCAGGAACATGGGCAATCCTCATCAATTCCAACACCCCATTAACACGTGTACCAACACTACCCACGCCTTCAGCAGGAGGGAGGAGGGCCAAAGGGGCTCAAGGGTTTTATTGTTCCTTTTCTCACGCAAACTGCGCCGACCTCAAAAGAGTTATCACTTGCTGGCTCCCCATAAATCAGAGCCTTGTGCAGCCTGGCTGATTCCTTTCTGTCTTTACAGGCCATTTACCTTCCGTGTCAGTGCCTCAGGGACACAGCTCCCCGGGCTCGCAGACACAGACTGCCCGTGCCTGGGAAGGCTGGGGCAGAGCTGACACGCTGGCACTGGGTAACTCCAGCACTTTTTCCTTAAAAGCTTATGAAGCTTTAATTGAAAAAATCCAGACAGTAATAGGCATTATTTAGGATACATGATTAATATTTCTTGAGCTGAATTAAGATTTAATACGTAAAGTCAAGCGGATAAAGCTCGGA
The DNA here is from genome assembly GCA_013397815.1 of Aleadryas rufinucha. Classification (NCBI taxonomy): domain Eukaryota; kingdom Metazoa; phylum Chordata; class Aves; order Passeriformes; genus Aleadryas; species Aleadryas rufinucha. The sequence continues at coordinate 239,442 of VZTH01017362.1, read as the reverse complement.
TTTTGTGCCGGTTCAGTTGAGGTTTGCACTTTGGTGGGTTTTTTTTTTCCTTTTTTAAAGCAGCTGCAATAAAAACTGAATGACATTTAGGACAATTCTCTTGATTCATCTACAGATGTGACCCAGAAGCAAAGCTCCAGCAGGCAGATTATTTCAGGACAGGATGAAACATGTGGAAAGATTTTTAATAACCTGAGGCCTTATATAAGCCCTACATTTTATATTTAATAGTAAGCAAGGAATGTATGTGAGCATTTCTTTATCTGCTTTGTTTATTGTAAATAGACAGTCTACTGCTTCAAACCAGAAACATCAGAGTTGCTCTTTATCATATTTACAGTGGGAAACTTGCAAACTTGGGAGTGCTTCTCCTCACCCAGCACACTTGGAGAACCACATCAGGTGTGGCAGAGAACCTTAAATCCCTCACTGCAGCTCCCTGCCACTCCTGATCCCAACCACTGCCACTTGAGGGAAGGGCTGGCACAAGGAGGAGACAGAGAACTGCAGATTTCCCTGCTTGGCCAGAACACAGCAAGAATGGCCACAGGCCATGAGGCAGTCTTGAGGAAAAGATCAGCTACCAAAATCAATCACTGTCCTCTGCCTACGGGGTTTGACTTGCAGGAATGTTCCACGATGCTTCTGTTAACAAATGTGGCACACCTGCCCTCGGGAGGGGCCACAGCCAGAATGCTGCAGGCTGAGCTACACTGGACAACTGCAAACTGCTAAGGGAATAAGGAAAATAATGTCTGAAAGCTCCTCCAGTCAGTACAATATAGTACAGAACTCAGCTGCTCCAATATAGTACAGAACTGTTACTTAAAAACATCTGTTAACTTTCAATTATGATTTAAAGACAGCAAATATAACAAAACCTCCCCCAAGACATAGAAGCTGGCTCTTATGTTGTCTATATTATTTTTTATAGTTTTCTAATATGTCTATTATTAAGTGTAAACAAACAAACAGACTCATCAACTGTAGTATGTATTTGCTAAACAACAAAACCTTTAACTACACGTAAGGCAAAAAAAAATATCCTTATTTAACAAAATAATTTCAGCATGATTTATGCAAAGCTGCTTCTGGTGCCAAGAGCTATTCAAATCAAAATTCTGAATGGCTCAAAGATAAAACCAACTCTTTTCTCTACAGAAAATAGTAGAGGAGTAGTAGCACACATTGCATCTACAATGGAGATGTGATTAGACAGTGAACACAAGAGATCCCCATTAAGGTGTCCAGCAGAGCATCTGCTGCATCTTAGAGCAGGCTTTGAATGCCCTGCCCTGTAAACTCCTAAGAGCAGGAAAATGCAAAACAACTCTGTCTAACTGCTGTTGAAGCTTCTTCTAGGGTTTGGGTTTAACTGTTCTTAAAAGCTCAGCTGGTCTCTCTGGTTCAGTTCTGAAAGTATAAACAAGGAATGATGTGGATAGGCAACTCACACAAAACCTATTTCTGAAGACACAAAAAAGCCCACCTGAAAAATATACAGCCCAGCAAGGCACCTGTACACCTCAGATCCTGATTTTGTCCAACACAAATTCTGTACAGGTCTGAGAGTGCCACCAGGGGAAAAAAACCTCCAAGTTCCCTGAGCTTCAACCCCTCAACACGAAACTAAACAGAGCCACATGAAATCCATGAGAAAAAGAGCATCTTGAGGTTTGAGAGGAAATGCTGACAGAACACATTGTCCCAGGAGAGCAATCTTGGCTATCATAAACATTTCCAACACTCAGCTAGAAAGTTTCTTAGGTGAGGGCACTGACTATCTTATAACCTATCCCAGAGAGAAATGAAGTTCAAGAAGTGTTTGGACAATGCTCTCAGGCACACAGTGTGACTCAGGGCTTGGACTCAGTGATCCTTGTGGGTCCCTTCCAGCTCAGGATATTCAGTGGCTGCTTTCCCCACACCAACAGTGTCACAGCAACGAGCACTAGGAACCCATCAAATGCATCTGTGCTCAAAATCCAGCGTCTGAAAAACAAGAGGCAGGGAGTGACGAGCTGGCCGGTGTCCAGGGATCCCGAGACATCTCCCTGGGGGGAATAAGCAAACTTCCCACAACAACAAACTTCCCTGGGGCTGGGAATGTGCTTGTTTCACGTGGCAGAGGAGCAGCTGTGTGCTGGAGCAGGGGTGCCTGTGCCCAGGGATGGCTGCTGGGGTCAGGAAGCTCCACTCCCACCTGGCTGTGCCCAGGCTGTGGCTCCATCTGCTCCCTGTCTCCATCCCCGTTACACCAAACCTTTTCAAACCCCCGTGGAAGTCAGACCTGACAGCACCACCCCGCTAATCCTTCAGAGATAAGGATTATAAAGGAGCTGCTGGCAACACTCAGACCCAGAACAAAACATTTTAAAATATAAAGAAGTCACAAGAAGCCCTCAGGCACGCACTGTGCCTCTCTGCTCATCCCTCTGAAACTGTCAGGATAGGTGGAGCCAAGAAAAAGAGAGCAGAGTTCTTACAAATAGGACTGCACTTTTTATTAAGGGAAAATAAAGGAAAAAAAGGTCGAGTGAACCACATCAAAGCACTCTGATATTGCAGCCACTGCTCTCATTCCCTTTAAGGAATACTTTGGCCAGAAATGATCCTTTTCCACTCCTGCCTTCCAACACAACCTCTACAACCTGCAGGAAGTCAGCACCAAAGCAACACCCTTTAAGGTTTCAGTCTTATGGGTTTAAAATGAGGTAAATTCAGTTATTTATAGACCACTTGTTCAGATTTGAAGTTGCTGGAAGGGAAAAGAGAAAGGAGATCAGTTGCTCCTTAACCATTCAATGTCCTTCTCCAGCCACAGTGCCTAAAAATTAAAAAAACTATTACTGCACCAGAGAAGTTACATATAAATAAAAGTGGACACTTCACTGCAGTATTCCATGATACAAGCATAAAGCATAATTATTTTGAAAGGAAAACTCCTTTCTAGGACTCCTCTAACTAGACTGCCCTTTCTTGCATCTCTGCCACATTAAACTCACTTCTCCCTCCTCCAGCAGAGCATGTCTCTCTATTTCTGCACTGTCATTCCCAGGGCAGACACCTGGACTGCTGCAGGAGGAGATTTTCATCTCCAGAAGCACAAACTCACTGCCTTGCTTCCCTAGGATGACAATTGGCTCTTTACTTTTTCACCTCCATATTGTTAACACTCTCTAATACGTGCATTATTCAACCACCAGCAGCAAAGAAAACAACTCAACCAGCTGCAAAGCCCAAGACAAAACACTGGAGACACAGAGAAAACAGCTCCTCTGAGGCTGAGATAGGGAACTGTAAACACTGTGCAGATTTCAAGCAAATTTACTTTTTTTCCCTTCAGCACGGGCAGCTAACCAGTTAAATGCAAATCCAGGTCTGAACTTCAGGAGACAAGACCCCAGGGAAGGCAGAGACAATTTCTGCCATGGGTCACAAATATAACTCCCAGGCTTGTGCTGAGGAGAAAGGTTATTAACTGCATGCTGATAAACAGGTTCAAACAAGGGAAAAGCAGAGGGGCTGCTAACAGGAAGGGAATCAGAGGAAAAAAAGGCAGCTAGCTCCAAGAAATCTCACACTCCTTCCTCCTTACAGGCATTCCCAGATACTCCTACATAGATGAAATCTAACCATGGAAAACAGGATCCACAGAACTTGAGGAGAAATAAATTATTTGGGAAGGGGTGGGAAAGGAAGAGGGGAAAAAAATCCTTACCAACTGACTGGTCTTACTGTGCACTTTTGCAGGAGACCAAGAATTGCTTCTGATGCAGCAGCATTGAGCTCTGAAGAAGTCAGAGAGAGCAAAAAAGGCAGGGGAGGTACCAGGAGAGAAGGGAGGGGAGAGGAGGAGAAGGGAGGGGAGATGAGGAAAGGGGAGGGGAGATGAGGAAAGGGGAGGGGAGAGCATGTACACACTGCATGTCTGTTTGCTGAGCCCTAACTTTGCTTTTGGGAAAGAAAAGAACAAAGCTCCTTGTAAATCCAGCTGGGTGTTGTTTTGCAATGGCTCAAGATGAAAAAGGAAGAAGGTCTTAGCAGGAGCAGTTGACCCATTAGTCAGGAGGAAGAAATGTGTGTCCCCACATGTGTCTGTTTAGAGAGCCTGGAATGCCCAGCTTTTTGCTCCAAAAGAGAGGCCAAAACTTAAAGAGTCAAACAGGTAAATAAATGCAAGAGCTGCAGCCAAACCTGTCAGAGCAATCAGTGAAAGAGGGAACATAAAAATATGCCGGAAATTCCCTCACCAACCAACCAACCAACCCACCAGTACATCCCAGTCCCACACTGCCATCAAAATTTAGCTGAAATACAATTTTAGTATTTTATTTTTCTGGAGGGAGAATGGGAGGGGAACACTCACTGTTTCAACACCCCATCTCAGCACCACATCTCTGTGGGACTGGCATGGAAAATCAAAAAGCAACTTCTCATCCTCCAGCATATCAAATTTCTCATTTCCCCCAAGCCACGCCAATTTCTTGAAATCTGCTGCATAGCTACCCAATTTGTAAACCTTTATTCCCTTGAGCTGGAAATGTTGCTTCTGGTCAGCTCTCCACCATCCTGAGCCAGATGCTTTCCTGGACCCACAAGCCTCCTGAGCCCACAAGAGAACCTCAAGTGTTGCACAGATGCAGAACCCTCCTCCAGCCGCATCGTGGCTGCACAGAATGATGCAGCAAAGGGATGACACAGCTCTGCACAATTCTGACTCCACAGATCTGCACTGGGGCACAGCAAGGGCTCTGCTGACCCCTTACCTTTGAGTGGCTACTCCTCTCCTGGCAAAGGTTGACTTCAATCCAAAAATTGAGGCAGATCCCAAATTACATGGTGCCAAGGGATGAGACAGCAGCAGAGACGCTACAGAGCTCTTCAGGCCTGCCCCTGATAAAGCTGACTCCTGTGAAGCTCTCCACAGAAAACCAGACAGCCTATTCTTGCATCTTCTCACTTTTAAGCAAGCTCTCAGCAGCTGCAGGAAAGACCTGTCTTCACACAGCTCCAAAATAACACAAAAATTGAACCTCTTACAGTCACAGCAGCACGAGTCACTGGAGACTCCCAGGTTTGTACAGTGCCCTTACGGCTCGAGCAAATTATTACTGACAACTTGATCCAGCACACAGAGCCCCTGTGGCAGATGCTTATCTTAAAGAATGCAAACACTCCAACACTTGTGTGTGGCTCCCTGCCTGCCAGGCTCTTCCCAGCCCTGCTCAAAACACAACCTCTCTCCCGTGCTGGCCCCACGCCCTGCTCCCAGCACTGCCACCCCACAGACTCAGAACAAACCCAGAAACACGCCACAGGGTGAAAATGAACCTTTTCCTTACAGGGAAGAAAAAATATGATATAACCATATATTCCCCTTCCTCTACTAAATCCCCAGTGGGTCCCCAAGCCCATCCCCAGAGCAACTCACAAAGGTTCGTGCAGCTACATGAATTCATCTGGAAAGGATTTTCATCACCTTGTCTCTTTCCTGGCCTCTTGTGCCGTTTCAAAAATAGCTCTGCCTTGTTTGCTGCCCTGCCTGTGTCAGGGTGATTTTCTGCCTGGCTGGATGTGCCTAGCCAGGCTGGGAGCCCGCCGGACACCGCCGCCCGGATCTGCACAGCCATGCACAAAGCACAGCCCCCTCCCTCGCAGGCCCTGCTGGAAAGCTGCTTGTTTGCAGAAGCTCTAGCAAGTGTGTTTACAGCAGGCTTCAAAAAGGGGCTGGAGAACAGAGCACAGCCCTTTTGGAGGTCAAAAAACAAGGCAGAAAAGCAAAAAAAGTACCAACATCGATCCGTCTAAAAGCTGCAAGTCAGGGCCTGCCCTGGGATGAAAATACTTTGAGATATGAGTGCATTTATCAAATGCCCTAAGGTCATTTGGCTGCTTGCTGTTAGTGCTTCTGTCCATTAAAGACAAACAATCCTCCTGCAGGCCTTGGGAACTGTTCTCCACAACTGCCAGGAAGGGAACAGATAAAGAAGGTGCAGATGTGCAGGAATTCTGGAACAAGCTGCTCTCTAAAAAAACCCCTCAGGTAAACTCTTGAAATACAAGAAGCTTCTGAATGAGATTTTTCCTACTAGTACTTTTTTTTTCTTTATCACTAGGTTTTCCTGAACAGCTTTTCTTTTTGGAATAAATCAGCTTGCTGGAGCCATTTCACAAATCCCAGATTAATTCCATTCAAACCTGGCATCCTTCCCAAACCCAGTAATCTTAGGCTCAGCCTTCAAGACCCAGCTCATCAGCTGTGAGCTGCCTTTCTGAAGTATTTCTAAATGAAACTTTCTCAGCACACCATGACTCAGGAACACTGGTTACCATGAATTAAAGATTTCTTTGCAAGGCAAAATGCAGCACAAAGAAATCCTGATTGCTCATTCTATGCATGTTCCCACACAGCTATAAAGTCCAATAGGCATTAGTTATCTTATCACTTATTAGAAAAATAAATTAGTACCTATTGACATTTCTGTATGAAGTGCTCCCCAATTACTTATCTGCTAAGAAACTCTCTGAAATTTAAGAGGAGGAAAAAAACCCATAGACCTTTTCCAGCATTCACCAGAGGATGAAGATACCATTAAAAAGAGGAGCCTCTCAGGCACAGTACCTCTTGTTACGGGTGTCTGCTTCCAAATGCTCCATGGATATCAACAGGGAAGCACAAAGCTCACCATACTGCAACAAATTAGCATCTTAACACACACTCCATGGAAATTAATTGTTATCTGACACCTAAGGACCTCTTCAATTCCAGCAGCAATCCAACAAAGCAGACGTGCAAAGAACTGGAACAGACTGCCTGGGCAAATTGTGGAGTCCAATCACACAGGTCTTCAGTATCAGCATCAGAAATGAATGGGTAAAAGTCAGTTCTGCCTCAGGGCAGAGAAGAGAAATAGATGACTGCCAAAGATCTCTTTCTGGTCCTGACCCCCTGATTATTTTTTTTATTTCTTTTTCTGAGTCATTCCTTCTTGCATCTGCTTACTTCCAGCAACCCCTCTTAGCTTTCACTCCTACTAGGATCACGCTCAGAAATAAGGTTTGAACCAAGTATGAAAGTTAAACATGGTCTTCTTACCCATCCTCCTTGCTGAATGATATAATCTGCAGAATAATCTTCTAGATATGTCACCCCGAAGTTCACAAGGGCACTCAGTGGTTCCTGGCCCCTTCTGGTCAACTCCATCAGAAATTGTTGTAACAGAACCAGGGGCACCAAGACCTTCAAAAAACCAGAGTTGAGAATAAATACAGAAAGCATTATCAATACTACTGTGCAGCTAGAACAGATTTCATGTGTCCACAGAAAAGGTCTGAATCTCCAAGTCCAAATATACCAGGGAATATACACTTCATTTCTGAGAAGACCCAAGGCAAACACAATAAAATGCACTAAAAAAGAAGCACTTAGTGTGCTAAGCAAAAACCCACAGTCTGAAATTCTTGAGAATTTCACAGAACACCACTGCAGAAATGTTTTCTTAAGCCCCACTTTTTTCCCCAACACAGGATTCAGGTAGAGAAGCAGAACAGGTCCAGAATTTGCTACCCTAGAAGTGGAAAGATGCAACATCATAAATAGCTCGAAGGGATATGCATCCAAATGCAAACAGCAAACTCATACACATCCCTGAACAGGAACACTGCACCAGACAGCCTCTTTAGAAGTTCACACTTGGCTTTGAGACAGGACAGAAACAAACACCTCCACCCAGCAGCATAACATTACAAACATGTTTAAAATGACAAACACAAAGCCCTTTCCATGTCAAACTCTCCCTCTGATGCCAAATTTAACACACACAGATTTTCCTCCCTCATTTCCTACTCCCATTCCTCTTTGGAAACCTTTTAACTGAGTGCTCAGCCTTAACCTAAATTGCTCTGCAAGATGCAAGACTCTGAATCCGCCTCCTTCACATTATACAGTTCTAGACACTTCTGAAATTATGTTTCTGTTTGCCTAAACAACATGAGGTTGAACTTTTAAACTCTGAATTTATTCTCCCAGAGCACACAAGTGGCCCTCTGGGCAACGTTGATATGCAGCACCTCTCCAAGGTCAGGAAACTGATATGAACTGAAGGCATTAGCATCTGAAAAAGCATTATTATGACACAAGAGAAAAATATTTGTTTTACTGCATTTTAACTGAGGCAACTGCACTGCACATCTATTCACTTTGCAGACTGAAATGCTGTTTCCCAGCTGCACAAGGGAGATGGAGGCTCTGCTACTGCTCACACTGAGCTCCTAATGCCTCCTTCCTGTTCCAGTCTCTTCCCCCTTCAGCCTGGTTTTCTTTTCTGTAAATATCCTGCATCACTGTTCCCAGAAATCACACCTTAGGGTGCAAAGCTGGAGGAAGATGAATAGGCAAAGTAAGCTGAAATTGAGATGTGTACTAAATTCGTGGTGGCCTCACACTGAGATTGACTACTAAAACCAGCTAGGGCCTAAAAAATGCCCTTAATCTGATAAATTTGAGATGCTCCAGCTGATTAACAAAGGAGTCCAAGACTGTGGCAGGCAGGTTACAGTACTGTTGTTCTGTGATGAACACTTAACACTGCTAACTGTTAACATTTCACTAGGAATGTCATGGTGCCAGAATTTTAAAAGTGTTTGAATTTTAAAAGTGTTGGGGTTTTTTGAGTTTCTTGCAACTAATCTCAACTCAGATGCAGAAGAGCTGCAAGATCACAGTGCATAGACATAAGGAGCAGGTCGAGGTGAGGTGTCAGAGGAAACTTCAATCTTTCTGGATCAAAAAAACCCCAAGCTGTCAAGGCTAGACATCTTTCAGAGGCTTTGGGCACACCCACATAACTCTACAGCAGCATGAACACTGAGATCTCAAAATATTTCACATTTACTGCAAGCTGAATGCAGGAGAAACAAAGGCAAGAAAAGGCTGCTTGGGAAATGAAGGGAGCTCGAACGCTGGCATAGTGAACATGATTGTTGCCTTCTTCCTTTGCCAAATTGATGCCTTATCCATCCATTCCCCCCAAATTCAGCAAGCCTCTTCAGGCCTCAGAGTGAGGGACCAAACTCAAACTCCAGCACCCAGTCCTGCACAGACCAACAAACATCACTCAGCTCTCCTTTGCTGCTGAAATTACTGACATTTCTGCCTTTAAAACCAGTAGGAACAGGAGCAGGTTTGCATGAGATTGTCCTTAAATCAATGAAAGAAATTACCTAGCAGTACTTCCATAAAATTTAACACCACCTTTCTGTACAGGAGAGTAGCTGTGTGAACAGTGGTGAGATTGAACTGGAGCAAAGTGAAAATACAGCCTTTGCCATTCAAAGCAACTGCAACTCCCTCCACCAGGATGCCTGGGAAGGAATGCTAGGGGTTATTTATACTTTGACTGAAGAAAAACATACCCAAAAAATAGTTGGCAAGGAGAAAACTTCTAGGGAATCAATATAAAACCCACTTTACTATCAGAAGATAGCTGAGTGTGTAAATGAAACACTTGTGTCCACTATACTATTGCAATTGTACAGTACTACAAATTTAAATGTACACAAAAAAAATATTACAAAGAAAGTTCAGAGGCTTTGAGGAAGCTACAGCCAAAATTACTGCAGTCCTGTGTACCTTCTGACTATTTCAACTTAAAATTAATCTAATTCTTCACATGATTATTTCTTACATTTTTGTTGCACTATTCTTTACCCCCATTAATCAGTAAGAATGGGACACTAAGATGACTGCTAACCCACTCACCAGTTCAAAACCAGTATCTGTTATCCTTTCAGATGGTGCACAACAGTGGGATTATGCATTTTGTATATATGTATATAATATTCAGCTTTAAGCAAAAAGAGTAAAAACTCAGCAGTGGAGGATTTCAATTTTTTTTTATTGTGTTTATTTTATTATAGAAATTCAATTTTCGATGTTTGAGGTGGTTTGGGATTTGTTTTATTTTAATGAGAGCCTTATTTCAAACAGAAGATGAAGACCCTTTTCCTTTATAGAATCCAACATCAACATGTTTTTCTAACAGCTTTTTTAGAGTGAAAATCAAACTGGGCTGAGATAAGAGGAAAGGTATCTAGATCTCTTCTGTTATAAAACACAATTCTGATCGAGATGATAAAGGAAATTAAAAGGAAATGAAACCAACCAACAAATGTATTCCATCTCCTCAAAACAAGGATTATTGAAGGAACTGCTGAGCATTCCTGGAGCTCCAAGCTACCACAAAAACAATACAAACAGATGCTGTGCTAGGGTACAGAATTCCCATTCTGGTTTGCTTTTGGACTGTGTTTTGTAGCAACAAATGTTAGGGGCAAGCAGGGTTGATGACAACATGTTCTGGATGATGCTCTCCACCACAAGCTGATGGGAACCCAAATCCACGAGCCCCAGGAATGCAGCAGCAATGAAAGCTGAATCCTAAACCCCCAAATGCAGCTTGTTCACCCACCCAGGGCTGCATCTTGCAGAGGTGGGGACCCACAGCAGATTGGCCTGAGAAGCCCCATGCACCTCCTCCCTTGCCAGCTGAGCCACAACCACCGCTTTGGTGCTTGGTTTTAGCTTTCACCAGCTGAAAAGCACAATGTGCTAGCTTAAGCCACCTTCCTGATAATCAGATTTCATGGTTGTTTAAACTGAAATGCTGTGAATCACAAGATGACAAATTGAAAGAGCACACACATAAAGCAATGATAATTGCTGGAGCCATGGGCACTAACTTGTCATGCAATGTTTATTAAACTGCTCTACGAGTGCCCACACCCTTGGTTAGATGAACAATTTCTGAAGTAAGCAGGGTGATCCAGTAGTCAGGGAAAAGTCTTTCTGGAAAAAAAATGTAAAGAGGGGGAAAAAGATTTCTTGTTCTGTTTTAAATTTAAGACTACATTTTAACACTCCAATTGTGATTAAATTTGCAAGTAGTTATTTCATTCTTTCATTCTTTTTCTGATGCCCACATGAATCCATCAGAGAATGATTAAGGTGATGAATCTGAATGATTAATGAAAGATGAATCTGGGAAGAGTAATCTACTCATTCTACATTGAAAGTATTTTAAGATAATTCATTTACAGATTTGCATTTTGTTTAAAAAAGAAGATTCCTATCATTTGAGATGACTACTCTTGAAACCAGGTAGGAACACCATCCTTATATTTTCTGAACAATTTAAATATCATGAAGATACTGTCAATTTTTATTTTCACCATGTTCAACACTCTTTTTTAACATATATTTTAAACCTGACATTGGAGCAGGGAAAGAGTAGAGGAGTATTGTGAAAAAACTGTCTCACATTTCATTCCAAAACTGCTGCAGAAATTAACCTCTCTTGGGAATTAAAAAAAAATAAGTCAAGCAACATGTCTAACTTTTCATTTTACTATAGGAAGGTTGACCTAACACTCCCATTTACTAACTTCTAGCTAAATTATCTATTAAACTACCCACTGTGTGCCTATCTAACACTCTGAGAGTGCAATTTATTTCATACTAAAACCAAGTTCTTTCTATTCCTGGCTGTCTGTGAAGCACAACTGTACCCAGTACAAAGAACATGGACATCAAAGAGACACAAGACACATCCAAGTGGAAGTCACTGCTCTGGTACCTTGCTCCATCCACTGGCATGAGCAGCTGCCTCCTGCGTGCGCTCCCGATATTCCTGATACGTCACCGGCCTGCAGAAGTTAAACCAACACTGAAAGTTATAAAAGGAAACAAAAGAACATGAATAAAAGAAAATTCTCAGTTTCCAGAGAACAAAGTATTTTCACATGTATTAACAGCAAAGAGTTTTCAAGAGCCAACAAGTCTCAGGACATAAAACAGCAGCACCAGACAGGGTCAGGAAGGCATCACCTTCTCTCACTTATACACTTTCATAGAACTGGTTAAGTGAATTTCATAATAATTTGATCTCTACAACTTAAAAGACATTAGATAAGCAGGTTCTCTGATATGCTAGAAAATTTCTAAGCTCTTGCATATGTTTTTTTTATAATCTAAGACTTTAAAGACAGAACATTCCACTAAGAAATTCACACCTGAGCTAGAGGCCAATGCAGAGTAAAATTTTATAAACAACACAGGCTATGGACCAAGACAGACTGACTGCATTAGAGTTGAAACCTTTATTTGCAAGGAACAGCACTTTTGATCACAAAACCCCATATTTCAGTAGATACCTCTGTTCTAGATTTATGTCTCTACTCCTCTGAAATGGGATGATGAAATTCCTCTCTTCCATACTCTTTCCTCCAAAATGGCATCTAAGAGTCAATAGCAGCAAAGGCTTTCTGCCAAGTGACAGCAGAAGATGCACTGCTTCAGAAGCAGCTGTCCTCAGGCAGATCATTACAAAAGGCAAGTTCAGACTTCAGTTTAATGGAAATGGTGGCAACTGGCATTGGACCCAAAACTGCTTATTGAACTCCAGGAATCTGCCATGATCCAACACCCTACTGTACCCTAACACTTGTTTATATGCATGTAAGAGGGCTGGAAAATATAAGCCAAACAAATAAGTATTGTATCAAATAGCACTGCTCTAGCAACAGGGGGAAAAGAACAGAGTTAAAGCACAGTGGGGAAAACATAATTTGGGTTAGTCATTTTAAAGGCACTCTCTTGACTTCCTTGGCACATTAATTCTTTGAAACCAAATCCAAATCAATCAGTGGGATGAGAAGAGCAGCAACAGCTGCAGGAAGGATATTATCAAGAGATTAAACAGTAACTCCAGTCTGCCTTAGGAAAAGGCAGCACGGTTTCAGGGGCATTTCAGACTTTATCTATGCACATACATAAACAAAAAAAATTACTCAGAATGCAAATATTTTCCTGTAGAAAACAAAGGAAGCCTAGAATATCAACAAGCTAGGACCACTTAAATGCATGGCTGCATTTATGCAACTGTTCCTAAAGCAACACCTTCCAACTCCAGCTCTCTACCGACACATTTTGGAGGTCACTCAGAAAAGCCTCAAGTAGTTCATGTGAATCCATTAAATTTCAGGCTGGTAATTTAGAATAGAAAACCAAGCAACCACAACAACAACTGTACCAATTTGCAAAGACACTAATTAAGACACTAGCATGCCAACTACAGCGTGCTATTTAAACAATAAGCTTAAACTGGCAGGATAGATGTTAAGGCAGTAAGGTTAGCCCAGGGGCCCACATCTGCTCCAGATGTGTACCTGAAGGGTGGTCACAAGGTTTCTAACTACCATCCTTTCAGGGAAACTCTCCCACTCATCGTGGGCCAGACCACAAACACACCTTCAGCTCCACTCTTAGCTGTAAGGCCAAAGAAGTTCACGTGGCTACAGCCCAGCATTCATGAATGGCAGCTGCCAGTTTCACCAGCAACTCAAAATGCTTGAAGCAGCCTCAGAAATTCAGTAACAAAAGCTTAAAAAATTTTAGAACTTACATTGATGCAAAGGGCAAATAGCACAAAGAAGTATTTGCACATTACAAGACAAAATAAACCCAGCCAGGTAAAGGAACACTGAAAAACAAAGAAATGCAGTACAAGATGCAGTCCCAACTCCAGCATTTCAGCAGCAGTCACAGTGCAAAAGGAAACACCTTCCCTTTGAAAAAGCAAATGGAAACTCACTTGCTAAGCAAGCTCTGCAGTGCTTTGTGCAGATGTTCCTTCAACTCCTGGGACACTTTCTCGCCCAGATGAGCCAGGCAGTCTTCTATTGAGCTCTCTGGATTGGCAGGGCTGAACACTGGGGAAGTGTGGCAGTCAAACCCTGTCGTGGTAAATGCTGAGAGAAGAAGGTATACAAAATAAAACAGATTCACAGAAGAACATCAACAGTCTCAGATTTCTTATCCCAGAAGTTAACACAGTTTACATGAGGGACAAAAGAATCACAGCTCTGTAGTCACAGCATGCAATGAACAAATCACAGTAAAAAAATGTCCAAATACATTCTGAAAGTGCTACTTACAAGGCAGAGGTGACTTTGAACTACATTTCCCCTCCAGCTCTTGTTTCACAACTGCATCCCAACCAGCAAGTTTGCTGAATGTGCAGCTATTCTCCCATTTTAAGCTGATGCCAACCCTGATGGAGCAGCGAAGAGGCTCTTTTCATGGTAAATTTGCCCACACATGGACATCTCTGCAGCAGTACTAGAGTATCATTTTTTAAAATATTATTTAGTTCATATAACCTTTTCCTTCTCAGTTTAAGACTTCTAAGAAAGCTCCATATGAGTGAGCTTAAACAGCTCTAGAGTGTTTCTATTTCAGATTTCCAATTTGCAACACACATGCAAAGCAAAGATGGCTTTGAAATCATTCCTTGCTGGGAGTCTTATAAAAGCCACATCCACAGGTCAAAGCACATCACAAAAAGTAAACCCAATGGAAGGGAGAAATCTGATGGTTTAAGTCCACACCCCTTGAAATATTAGCTCCTGAGGACTTCTGTCATCAACTGCAGCAGCTTAAGGGCTGCTTACTTTTCATTATTTATAGTAGCCTATTAAATGTCATCCAGTTGTTTGCTTTGGCTGGGCTCCACCACTCCAAATGGTAACGTTTAACTATTTTACTCCATGTGACAATGTGTACAAATCTTGCGGGGGGAGGAGGATAAAGAGATTCAATGTATTCAAAAATCTCTTTAACTAGAGTACCTGTTACAAATTAACCACCATTACAGTGCATAGAGATTATGGATTGAAACGGGAAAACCTGAAGAGCACCTTCCAAGATTTCTTCATCGAGACGTTTTAGCTCCTCCTCGATTTCTATTTTAATCTTCTCCAAAGCCTCTTTCTCCAAAGCATGTTGTGCCATAAGCTGTTGTTGAGTCCCTGAAAGAAACCAGAGAAATCATTCAAATGCTTTAATTCCATGTTTCAAACAAGGTAGATAATGGAAAATGGTATTGAAATATTAAGTATAAAGGAATTTGAGGTGAAGGTTCTGTTTCAGACAGTGACTAGTATGATCCCTCAAGAGGACTTACTACAAAAGTTTTATTACATGAACCCAGAAACAGATAAACTTCCAGGCCTATTCAAGGTAGAACTGGTGCTTTAAATATTAAAAAAAATTAATAAAAATAGGTAAGGCTACAAACAGAATACACAGGTTTAAAAGCAACATCTTCAATTGAAGACCAAAATCAAACCAAGGCACATAAACAAGCAGCCATTATACCTAATGCACTTACTATCAAACTACACCAAAACAAAGCAGACTGGCACAAACTTGACTTTTAGTAGCAAAATATAAACTTTATATTGATGCCTGCAAAACCTACAACATTCTCAGAGCAATAATGCAGTGACATCAATGAAGAACCCCGAAACCTGTGAGCTGTGCCTCATTTCCCGGGTCATGAGGAGCCTACAGGACACAATGAAAGAGTTTAAGACTGGGTTCACAAGTCAGACTAGAGGCAAAGGACCCCACAATTGGCAGTCAGTTGTCAATTCTTCTCTCCTAACTAAGAAATTTAGGAATTTGAAATGGTTCACATGCCATGGTTTGGGATCACAAGTACATATTCTATGTGCTGACTCTAGATATTGGTAATAAAAAGTTTCAGCCATATCAGTCAGGATTATATAGACTCTCAATCATCTTAATCATTATGCTGCACCAAGAGACACAAAACTGTTTCCAAACAATCCAAGGTATTTAGGACACTGGAATCTTTAAGGAACTGCCTGCTAAATGTCAGCATTTACAACAGAAGGTGCTAAGGTGAAGGTAACTTCTCAAGTAACTTTTATGGGATGGTACTAACACAAAGATTAGATGTCTTGACAGAGTTCCAGCTCAAAACTCTTGTTATTTAGCTGCTTTTCCTTTGGGTTTGCTCATCTCTGTTTCTTATATCAGCTTTCAGGCATGTTTTCAAAACCCTTTCTTAGGGCACACTACATAAACTGCTCCATTAACTGCTTCACTTCTTGCTCTCACTGAACTTCACCAACCAAGAGTCCACCACTGAAATCTTCTTCTTCCTTTCACTCCATTCCTTAAAATGTCCTACTTAGAGATAAAACAGAATTGCTTTGTAATATTCCTCAGAATTCTTTTTTTTCTGAAGCCATCCTTTGGGACTCCATGTTCCCTCACACCCACGGCTCACACACCTGATGGAGCTCCTGATGGAGCTTCTGGTTACCCATCTCCACTGTCTCTTCCTCATTCATCCAAATACTGACAAGCCAACCCACCTCACCCTTTCTGCACCTGCACCAGGGGCTACAGCTCTGCCAGGGCATCCACACAACGTTCTGCTCTACAGACATTCTTCACTCAGTTGAAGAAAACAAAAAGGGAAAGGATTTCTATCTGCAATGTTGGTATCATCTGACTCAATTTCCTCCTCATCACTTTCATTTCACACCCAGATCTTCAGGTAAGTCCTCTTAACAGCCAGTGGAGCTTTCTGGCACATCTTTTTTCATTCCTGTTTTGAAGGTGCTAAATCATAATTTGGAGGTCTTGTGAATGACAGCTTTATGGCCTGTTTACTTTGGTTTGTTTCTCTGCTGGAACTCACTTTAAGTATTGTATTGCATTCCCTTTTCTTCCACAATGAACACATATCATCACTAAATTTCATATAAGGGTGTGTGAAAATTGTAAAAGCACTTACAGATGTGTAGTTAACTACCCACTACTGAAGTACACTGTGCATTTTCTGTATTTAAAAAACCACTAGAAAATAAACTTTCAAGGTCTCCTACAACTGAAAAATAAGTCAAAAACCCACAGTATCAACCCACTGAATGTGTGTTAACGCTTAAAAACTCAGCACAAGTACCCCTCTAAACCAACGTGTGCTTCAGTCAGTGTAAAACATTTTCATGTATTTCTGTGACCAGTCTAAAAGAACAAAGGATAACCAGTTTAATTCCATTTTACTTAACCACACATGTTCAGAACAACTCAATTTAGCTTCTCAAATCCCTCCCCACGCAGTGTCTCTTTGCCACTCCCGAGTAATAAATTCCAGAGGGGAGCAAACCGTTCCTCCTTTTGCTTAATGCCCCGTCAGCCCCTGTCAGCTGCTCCTCTGAAGAACTGAACCACAGCTTTGGAGCCAAGTGCAACAAGTGGCAGCCCCTGTGTGAGCCTGAGCTTCCCCCCTGCACGGAAGGGACCAGGGTGCTCAGAGGAGCGCCCGCTCTCAGGGGACGTGATGTGACGATGATCACACATGACAAGCTGTCATACTCGATAAGAAGCCACCCGGAAAATGGAAGGAAGAGAAATTCCACCGCTGCCACAGTACAAAAGAGCTGTTTAGATAATCAGAGCTGCAGTCAATGGTTTCCATCTCGTAACACCCACAACTTTGCAGCAGCTGCTGATTCCGAGGGCACCTGACTGTTCAGTCATGCCAGAACATCAAAACCATGCCCCTCCCAGAGCAGTGACTTTGCAGTGTTTATCGCCCTGTTTATTCTCCTGTTTATGGGATAACAAATGGATTTCAGCTTTCTGCACCTCCTGGATGTTGATTGCTACCAACAAACAGTGCACACAGTGCTGGAGAACAGCATATTCCAACAGCAAAGGTCCTAACTGAGGAGCATATTTTTCTCAATTAGCCAACTTCCAAGTTGCAAACAGGTAGAAGAAAACAGTAAAACCAGCTTATTTTAGATGAGAATATATTTTCATTATTAAGGATGCAAATGGTCACACCAGAGATGGTGCTTGTAAGAGCCAGAAGCATTGAATGCATTCCTGTGCTCAAGAAATGGGTTTGCCTCTTCTGGGCTTTTGGTAAACCAACTCTGCAAGGCCTCTTCCCAACCCAGAGGCACACCAAACCTCTGTGACATGGTCTTACACAACCAAGTTAGTGCATTCCACTTTCTATTTATGGAACAAATGTTCCCCTTGGCACAATTACGTTCTTGTCAAGATTTTGGGTTTCAGGTATTTGGAAGTAACCTAAGAAGCAGAGGAAAATGTGTTCTGAAAGTCCATCAAGCACCGCATCAGGGACCATCAGACTACTAAATAAATGTGATACTTCAGTAAAACTCCAGCAGCCCAGTAACAATACAAGACTAATCCGTTTGCCAGGTCTGATCCCAGGAGGAGGAGGGATGGGAAGTCATTCATCAGAGCTACAGAGTCTGCACATCTGATTCCACAGTGCTCGTGCCAAAACTTCAGCTAACAAGGGGCAACAGCAACTACAGGGAGAGACTGGAAAGATCTTACGCCTTTTTAGTTCAGGGGAATGCAGGATGATTGGAAAAGAAAACTGCTGATGTCACAGATTGCTCCTGACTTTTTTTCTTTCATGCCTGTAATTTTAATTATCAATACCTTCATTTTTGAGTTCTCCTAGGTCTCTATATTAACTTCTGTACAGTTAACTTAAAAATTCACCTTCAGCATGACTGTAATATTTCTTTAACATCTCGGACTTTTTAGAACATTAAGACTCTAAAATTACTGTAAGCACTGAGACGTGACAAAGATATACAAAATCCCTTTACAAATGTATTTATCTCCTTCCTTTAATGAAAAGTACATCCATTACCCCAGCAAACTCCAGAACATGGACTGCCACACAGAGGTAGCCCTTGATTTCAGAAATACTTAAAAGAAGCTCTTTATAAACCATAAGATGGCTCACCTTAAAAGAAACTAAAAAAGTCTAAAATATTACCAACCAAAAAGAGACAAGATATTGCCAAACAGCAGTCTTTTGGTTTTTGTTTTGTTTTTTTTTTTTTTTTTTTTTTTGTTTTTTTTTNNNTTTTTTTTTTTTTTGGTTGTTGTTAGTTGTTTGGGGTTTTTTTGGTTTTTGTTTCTTTGGGGTTTTTTTTTTGTTTGTTTTTGGGGTTTTTTTGTGGGCAGAGAGGAGGCTTAATCAAGTGGGAATTCACACCCCAAAAAGCTCCCTTTCCTTGCCTCAGTGCAGGGAATAGCTCCCTTATTAGCACAAACTGGACAGCTCTGACCCACAATGTGAATCTTTACAGCCCAAACAGGTATCTTGGCCCTAAGAGGGAAGTCTCTGACAAATAAGTTCATCATCTAAGCTAGAACAACCTAAAAAACTCCTTCATTTCCTACAGGCCAACAGCAGGTACCATGTGTGTGGGAACCCATGAAAATGGCTTGATCACTAACTACATACAGCACTTCATATGGTAATTCCAAAAAGATAATAAATGGTCAAAAGAACACTGTGCAGAATAATTGGATTAAAGTCCTGAGCATAGCATGCACCTCAGGGAAACTGTAAAACTGTCAAAACCTTGCTCACCTCTTGATTAATCTATGCCACCATGCAGTAGTGGCACTGACTATAAATCTTTCAGATGCTCTGTAAACTAAGGGATTGTTTAAGATTTTTCACTCTGTCAAGGACAACACAGAAAAACTACTTTTCTTCACAATGTTTGGCACAGCCACGAGCTCATGGGATGGTGTCAAGCAATGGGAGAGTAGATTAAAAAAGAGAAACACTGAAAGTCACTCCTCGATGAAATACAAAGAAACATTTATAATACAAATATATTGAATCACAAAACCAAAGTACTTTGACTCATTTGAAAAGTTAGTAATGCTAACAACTGCAGCAGAGTGGAAACTCCTGTAATGAGTGACTTCAGAGGGAAAAGTGTAGAGATGTTTTCCAACACTTGATAATTATTTTCTGTGTCTGAACCAGTACTTATAGGTATGACAAGAGTTCTGAAAAAACACAAAGCATCTCTCCACAATCTAATGAACAGACAACTGAGAGCTTCCACACATTTAAAATATATGTACTCATGTGTTGCCTCAAACCACATCTCCTTACACAGGTGATGCTACTCTATGTGTTTTATCAATTTATCTGAGTTTGTCCACTTGCCTGAAAAGCTACCAAAAAGTAACAGAATTTACTGCTAATGGATTTTGCTTTAAGTAAACTGCAGTGACTGTTATGCAGAATCACTGTTCTGGCAAAACTAATAGGAAAACTCTCTCAAAGTACTGGCCAGTTAAATTTGCTGGATTTACCTCTGGAGACACTGAAATCCATTACAGAATACTATAGAGCTGTAATGTTGAAAGATTGGCTTGTCCAGTAAAACTGTCTTCTCTTCAAGAGTCTGGAGTACTGTGGATGGTTCTCTCTTCAGTCCCTGTGCTGAAGAGAAGATAGCTAAATAAAAATTTCCCAGTGCTCATCAGGTGTTGATTTAGATCAACCTTATTTGCTTGAAGCCAGAAGTGATTCCAGTGCTTGCAACTGAAGCCATCCTTCTTGCAACAAAACCAAGACCAACCAAGAGACCCAAAAGGAAACATAGTGAGGTAATTTTCTAGGTAATTTCTGTGAATTTTCTATTCACTGAATAAAAACCCTGCAAAACCATCAGTCTTGCAAAGCCTGCAAAAAAGGAGAAGTTTTAACTGGAAACCTATCAAGCTATATTAAAGTTTTATTCTTTTCTCGGTTTTTGAAACAGAAAGATGTACACCAGGAAAAAAAACCTAGTACAAAATTCAGGAAAACAGAGGCAGATGATGGTAGGAGGAAAGGAAGGGGAAAAACCAAAAGTATTCAATCTCTCCTACCGGTTCTGGCAGAGATAAAATAGTACCACTCCTGCTGGGAAGGATCACTTCTTTGGTTGGGTGTTTTTGAACCACCAGGTAACACTTTCTAGTTTAACTGGAGTGCTGAAACTCCACTGAAATCTGGGAGACTGCTGTAGAAGAAGACTCGAGGGAGAAACAGAAATCCTAACAACACCTAGGGTGCCTTTTTTTCTTATCTCCCATGTTCTGTACACATGAGATGGAAAGGCAGAAGATCCTCCAGCGGGTGACACAAGGTGGCTGTAATTGGGATCCTGAGCTGAACTGCCCTCTAGAGGAGTCCCTCACCNGTGCATTTGGATGTGCATTCCAGCGTGCTCCACCTGGATGGGGTGCACCAAGGATCCTTAAAATAAATACCGAGGTAAAATCCCTTTTTTCCCCTTCTAACCGTGTTTGGCTCTTGATTTTAAGATCAAGAAAAGGCATCAACTCTCCCACTCAGGCAGACAAGGAGGTTAACACCGCCAGGGCAAGCCAAAACTTGTCTTTCTGCATACTCCCATTACACTGCAATTAATGATTCAGAAAACAGACCAGGAGTACAGTCTCATTTGGATCTAAGAAATATATAAGAAGGAAAAGTCCTACAAACCAGAGTCAATGCCTCATATGAATGAAACACAAAATACAGGAGTGTTCTGCAACTGGAAAGGAAACAGGCGACAGCCAAAATCGCTGCTTCATTGCTTCTCATGAAAGGTCTGTCAGCACAACAACCAAATCAAAACAAAGTAAGATTAAGGACAGGTGTTTTTCACTGGAATCCTCTCAATTCACAAATCAATGGTGTTCAGCCATAGAGCAGAAAGACTCCTGACCAGCATTCTGAAGTGGCACAGAAATCCACAATGGAAGGAACTGGGGATCACTCGAAGTGTTGTGCCAACAGCTGGTGATGGTGCTTGGAAAACACACAGACAAGCAGGAAGCAATGCTGTGCTGCTGTTACCCCTCCTGTGTCTGTCACCAAAGCCAGAACTCTCCTCCTCATGACAGGATTCCAGACAACAACTGCTCATTCCCATTTCCCGGCTCTCCCGTCTCTCTTGCTCTAACCAGGTTTCTACACCCAGCTACCTCCCAGCAGTGCATCAGGCAGGGCAGGAAATATCCATTGTGGGCTGTGCTCCCCTCCTTGGGGAGAACACGGAGCACAGGGAGCAGATTACAGCATGCAGGCATCAGCCACATGCCAAACAACAAGGAGGTACAGCCTGGGAATAAAAACTGCTCAGGAGTCAGAGGAGATGCACACAGCACTCCAAAATAATCACACATAGCCCGGGAGAGCAGCTCAAACACTGTTTAATTACAAGCAAGGAGAGAAAAAGGAGGAGAAAGGATTTTTTAAATGTAGCTAGAAGACAAAAGAAACCTCTCAGAAGCATGGAAAGCAGAAAACCACCAGCAGGAAAAGTGAGTTAAGAAAGAATGAGAAACCCTGAAGCAGAAGGGTAAAGCGTTTGCTTAGTTCAATAGAGCCTGAAGTCCATTCAAAGAGTGAGAAACAACTTGGGAAATTAAAAGTAATGCAAAATTATTTAATCCAGAGGCTTTGACCAGAAAGCAGCAAAAACACTGAAAGAGAGACCTAATTAAAGTGAAATATGACCAGGAGAGGAGACATTCTGGTCACTGTCTGGTTTGGGAAATGGAGTGGGGAAAATGTAGGAAGATTTCCTGTTTAGAAGTTGTAAAGTATGAATGCCTTAGAGTATTTTAATAGCAAATCCAACTACAACCTGCTGTCACACGAGCTAACACATCTAAACAATATCTGAGAAGTAAAGTCCTCTTAAGTGACTACAAAATTTTCATTTAAGCATTTGCAGATTCCTCTTCAGAAAGTTTAAATATACCGCTGTAATTCAGATTAGAAGCTTAGAGGTTTCAGTAATGAGAAAGAGTTGAAAGGTTTCACCTCAATTTGCAAATACTTCAAAAGTAATGGAAGCCAAACTATTTTTAAAAAGCTTTAAGACTGACATTTTCCTTTCTGAATCTTGTATTTATACAACAAAGCAGACCCTTTACACATTGAACCTTTATATGTACTCAATACATTTCCAGTTACAGCCCAGTTATAAATGGGTGGGATGTCCAGAATGAGATGTTATTGCCAAAATAAGCACATTTTTCAACAAAGGGTTTGATGAAACAGCAAAGGTGCCACTCCTTTCGTGGACCACAGATGCAGTCAAAGTGGAAGTAGCGAACATACCTTAAATATACTAACATTAATTTCATGAATTAAATATACTAACATTAATTTAATGAATTATATATAATATAACCAGCATATGCTATATGCTTTAGTGCCAAACTGAAAAGCAGTTCTGTCATAACTTTGATGCAATCTTTTCTTTTCAGGAATTTCTCACTTCATGACAGGTAAGTTCAGTAAATGACAGCATATGCATTCTTAAATGATTGTTCAAAGAGGAAAATAGATTCTGAAGACTGTCTCTGTTTGATTTGGGTTTTTTTTGTCCTCCTTTCATCAGAACAAGTTCTGAATGACAGAACTAGTAGTGACTAAAATGTCATCCAGGCAATCTTGACAAACAACATTGCTTAAGTACTTGCCACCACAAAACAAAGAAAAGTTTTACCCCCTAGGTTTATGTGAAACACAATCTACCAAACTTCTTTTATTCTTCCTTCTATTTATTTATTTAACCTTTTTTATCCATAAACCTGTCCTAGAAGAAACATCTGACTCCACGCAGCCCAATACTTCTCATAAATAAATAAATAAACAGAAGTAGCATAGGCCACGTCTCTGCACCAGCACTGACTGACAACAACAGGAGCCTCAATGTAATAGGGCAAAACTATTTAGAACAGGAGATTGCTCAAGCCACCACCCAGTTTATGCCAGTAAACACCACCTCACCCCTGCTTACTTCCACTTGTGTCCCAAAAAAACAGCAAGCATGGGCTGATATTCTCATGATATATATATATCCATCCCCCCTAGCCTCAAGGCAGCAACTAAAAACACTCACTTGCTTCCTAAACACCAGTCAGCCCTGGCATAGCTCAAATTAAATCAGTAATCTGCATACAAACAGCTTTGTTTCCATCAGCATCTCTCACCTCTCAATTGAAATTTATTCAGTTTTCAATGAATAAACCAAGAGATTCATTACAAGGAACACCAGGCTCACGCTCTGCACCCCTGCAGAAACACCCGAGGAACTAACTGCAAATACATCTGCATATGTAAATAGCTACAGATGAATATGCAAATATTACCTTGAGTTGGAGGAGGAGGAGGAGGAGGAGGATGCTCCTGTGGCTTCTCCTGTGCTAAGAGGCCCAGGTAGCTGAGCACTACGTATTTGGTTTCATAGTGAAATCCTACAGGCACGGCAGTAGCGGACGCCATCGGGTTGGCTGTGGTGGCGTGGGGCACGTCGGCTGCGCTCTGGGGAACCCAGGAAGGCTGTCAGGAAAGAGCAGAGTGGTTGGTTTGTTTGTTTGTCTGTAAGGCTGCAACAGGTCACGAACTCACACGTAACAAGGAATTATGTAACCATCCTGAGGCAATATCCAGGTTTTCGCCCTGATATCCTATGCATTCTTATTTTAATAAGAACCATGCAGAGCAAACCCAACTGAGCCCCAGTCCAGCTCCCTGCCTGCTGCCAGCAGAGGCATTTCTCACTCCTCCCAGGCACACACACACTCCTATGGAAGCAAAACGAGCAGTCCCTCACCACGTGTCCTCCTCCCAACACCTCCCATCCCAACCAGTGTCCTCCTCCCAACATCTCCCATCTCAGCCAGTGTCCTCCTCCCAACATCTCCCATCTCAGCCAGTGTCCTCCTCCCAACATCTCCCATCTCAGTGTCCTCCTCCCAACATCTCCCATCTCAGCCAGTGTCCTCCTCCCAACACCTCCCATCTCACCAACGCACAAAAATACACGTGTTCGTGCAAAGAGGTTTCAATGGATTCTGAAGACTTTGTTATGAGATAAAAAGACAGGTTCTGAGGAGTCTCTCTTTCCCTAAGCCTCCCATGAATATTTTCCCAATTCTCTGCTTTCTCAGATTCGCTACCGTGATGCTCAAAAATTGTAGTGCAGAAAAAGTGACCGCAATTTCCTCGAATTAATTTCACTGTTCCAACAGCAATGGAAAACATATGGTCAACAGAGTGAATTCCACATTCATTGTAGGGATTGGAAGAACAGATGGTTGTTTGTCCTGGATTTCTCACCCAAACATTATTAAGTATAAACCAGAAATCCACACCTAACAGCAACATCTGGCCAAAAAACTCCTCCCTGTTTCACTCTAATTGTTTTGTTGCTTTTTTCAAGTATCCAAACGAGACCAGCAGGAAAAACTAAGGTAGAGAGAAATGAAAAACAACAAGGTAAAAAGTAAAATCTCAAACAACAACATGGAAGTGGGGAAAAAGCCACGCAACAGATTGAAAGGATGTTTGAGATGAATCAACATGTTTCAGCTCTTTTTGTTTGGCAAAGTCTGGATAACTACTTCCAACATGCTGTCAACTTAATGAATCAAATAACACTATCCAGGGGTTTCTGACAAACTTTTCAAGTTAAGTTCTCCAGGACTTCAAAAAGTCATTCCCAAACAAGCAGTAGCCCATTCTTGGCCTCCAGAATGGATGTCTAAATGAAAGGCACACAAGAAAGTTTGTGCTACAGAACAGCTACGGAACAGGCACTGAAAGAGCCAAACAACTTAATGTGAGACTGCAGTTACATTTAGAAGAAAAAATTACATCAAATTTAAAGCAGTTAGAATGAGCAAAATGCAGGGAACAGAAGTTGGACCCTCTCAAGAGAGTTATGGATTACACTGGAAATGCCTTGAGACTAAAAGAAAGAACCAGGTTCCAAAACCAAAGAACAATCTGCAAATGAAGCCTCAAGATTAAAAACAATAACAATAATAATAATAAACTGAGAAAGCAAAAGGAAAGCACTTGCCTGTCTAGCTATCCAAGATGTCTGGGCTAACTTCTAACCCCTCCTCCCTGAGAAGGAATTCAGATTAATAGCAGTTGTACACTGGTTACTGCAGATAAACAGAACTAGAACTGTGCTGTGGCATGGTTGCTGTGGGAGTAGATAGCTTGGCAAAGAAAAATTTACCACCAAACTAAAAGCTGCAAAAGGAAAAGAACTGGTGTAAAATTGGCTGACTATTCTCTTTAGAAACTCTAGTTTCTGAAACTCATTCACTACTGAAAATAGAATAGGGCTCTCTCATGAAGATCATACCATAGCAGCCCTGCCTCTTGCTCCATGTACTTGAAAATGCCTGAAAGCCTTTACCAGAAAGGTTTGGTTGTCTTTGCTACAGCTTGAACCAAAGCAGTGAATTATATACAAAGGAAACAATAAACTTGGAGGCAACACTTCATCCATGCTGCCTCTTCCACCCCAAAGTGCTCTACAGGCAACACACCCTGCTTCAGAAACCTAAGAAATCACAGCAGAGAAGAACCACAGCTTCTGCACAACAGAACCCCTGAGCCTCTTCCATAACTGAGATTTTCATAGAGAAGAGGATCTGGGAAAAAATAACTGCTCTGAAGACTTTAGGATCCTTTAACAATAGATCTGCTCTTCAGACCAGACCCCCACACCACATCACACGTTCCCATCACCAGGTGGGAAAGGTGCCATTCCCCAAAAAGCAAAAGCTCCCCAGCACGTTTCAGTTCTGGTTTGTTCAGTAGAGATCCACAGCCCTGAAATCAAAATGCTTCTCGCAATGCCTACACAGTGAATGGGAGCCCTTCCAGACAACCTGAACTGATCTCTCCTGAAAACAATCTGCCTGACAGATGGTCCAGAGACATCCAGAAACTGTGTTGTGGACCAAAGAACAAGTCTGGATATATAACAGAGATTATTCTTCAAAATATAATTCCAAATCAATGCAGAAAATGAAAGAAAAAACGTTGATCAAAACAAGCACGGCATCCAAAGCAACACAGTGCAACAGGGAGGCCTAATTCACAAAAATTTCAGTGTGCTTAGCTCAGCACTTCTGAGGGGAGGAGGGGGAAAAAAAAAACAGAGAGAGAGAGAGAGAAAATCAGACCACTGGTTATTTAAATAGTGGCTAATGTTTCCCTGGGAAAAAAGAATGATGAAAAAAAAACAATTACCTTGGTGGATATATTTTGAGAGGCAGTTTTATACTGAAATGAGAAGGGAGACTTAAGCACTTGAATGGAAGAAATCTTCAAATTCACATAAAGGAATGTCATGAGTGGAAGTGCACTTCAGAATCACTGGCCTTCCTTTGAGAGAAGCCCAAAGCACAGTAACTGAATGACTCGTTTTGGATTGTGAATGACTGGTTTTGTTTACAAAGAGAAACACAGAAATATTGACTCAGATACTGTAAATATCTCAGAAAAGGCCATTTTTCAGGAATGAGTGGGATTGAAAAAGGACACACAGCTTGAGAGACCAGATCAGAGGAAAGAGAGCTCTCCACTAAAGGAGCAAAATGGAAGAGAGTCCAGAAAGTGTTTAAGAGGATAGGCTTGTAGGGGAGATGCAATGGAGCAGAGGAAATAAGGCATTACACAGACTCTGCAAGTCTCAAAGCCAGGGCAAGAGGGTTGCTTCTGGTTTAACAGGTTCCCTGCAGGAATACTGTCCTTAAAAAGCTACAGAGATCAACATTATTACCAATTACTCCCTACAAAAAAATTCCCCTTTCCCAGTTCCTGCACCCTTGGGGGACAGAAGGCTATACCTGTTGAAGCTCACTTAGCTTGTCACTCCTCCGGCCCTGCTGTCACTTGTTTCATGTGGGCTGAGCTGCTCAAGCGACCTGAGAGCAGGAGCTGCAGCAGGACTGACATCTCCTCATGCAATCTGTCACGTCCTAATCCACGGCAGAGTTGTACATTGGGTAACGGGCAGCACAAGCCTACCAATGAATACAGCGAATATAATCCCCAGCCACGAGGCCGGGCTGTGTTTTAGGCCCTATCTGTAAAACCCTACCGTGCATCAAGATGTGTTTATTGTGCATCATTCAAACCCCAAAACGCAGCATCACTGCTCTGCTGCCCAGGGCAGGTCTTTATAAACAAAACAGCAGGCGGTCAATGTCACCCACGGATTTCAGAAACATCAGCACCGCCAGAGCTGTTTCCAAACAGCAGCACCGCCGCCCTCAGCTTCCACTCCAACACGGAATCACTCCAGAGCTGGATGTATTCCCCACCTCAGAGCCTGGGTCGCCAGGCCTCACTTACCAGCTACAAACCCAATCACCCCGGGAGCCGCTGTGGCAGAACACCTCCTGCTGCTGCTGAATAAAAACAGCACACGCACAGCCAGGGCCAGCGAGCGCCCAGCTGAGCACGGGCACGGAGGCAGCGCAACGGCAGCACCGAGCTCAAATCATGTTTAGGGCCGCCTGACGTGGATACGCTCACGGTTTGGGTCGTGTTCCCGACATCAATCTCTGCAACAGGCGGCCACTCTCGGTTCAGCTGCACCTACAGCCTTGGGTTTACGCAGTGCTCTTCACCGAACGTGCCGAATTTCTGGGAGTTGCAGGTCTACAACACCACACCCCGTTATCAGCAAGATGGAAAATATTCAGGCACTCTGCAGCCTTACCAGAAGGCTGGTGTGGGGATTTTGGATGAGACGTGCATGTGTGGACTAGTTTAACCTCGCAGAGTCTGTCTCTGAAAACACTTCCCATAACAGGCAGGACTTTCCAAAGCACCCAATTGTGATCAACCTGGGAGATGAATTCTCCAGAGTACTTTTCCAACTGTGTATGAGGGTATGACTAAGAGATTGTTTATAATACACTGAGAACTACTCACTCCAAACATGTCAGTTCCTACTGGAAATGAATCAATACTGCAGCCACTACTGATCCTCTGGTGGCACTTAATGGATAGAACTACTGGAAAACAAATTGTTCTTTATCTGGACAGTGGTTGTAGCTGACTTTTGGGAGAAATGCAATTAAGTGAGCGTTCGAGGCAAACGGTGTGACTTCTCTTCTAGGAAGTAAAACAAAACCTGCATGAGTTACCCACTACAAAGGTCCTCAATTCTTTGCAGCTTCAAACCATCTCACCGCAACATTAAATTATGACAGAGCTTTTATTAACGAGCTTCCATTCACTTTCTGTCTTAACGTGCCTGTTTGGGTTTGAGAACCCCAAAAAGCCGCTCCGAGTTTCAGCGGCGCGGGAGCGCAGCGTGAGCCCCTCAGTTACTACGGCGATGAATGAGATATTTATACCCGGGCGGGCGGGCACGGCGCCGGGATGAGTCACCGGCGGGGCCGTGCGGGACTCGCAGCCTGCGCGCTGCCGCGGCCCCTGCAGCGGAGGAGCCGCCGCCCTCCGGGAGCCGGGCACAGCCCCTCCGCCAC
>VZTH01017362.1:190685-208274 GCA_013397815.1 Aleadryas rufinucha | reverse complement strand
CCGGGGCCCGCAGTGCAGAGCTCGGCACGGGTTTGCTGCACTGCCGGGGCACCTGGGCGCTCCCATGGGAAAGGAGGATCGGTGAGGGGGAAGGATCCTGGCTGGGAAAGAGGAGTCTCCGGACAAAGTGATTTTTCCCCTGTCGGGGTGGATGGGCCCCACCCGGGAACCTCCTTGAGGCGTTTTGGTGACATGTTCCGCCAGGTTAAAACGAGAGGGCTGTGTGCTATCTGCAGTGTGTAATTGCACCTCAGGGCAGGTAAATGCACAGCCTTAGACGAGTGCTGTGTTTTTACATGTTGCTGTGGTAGATGGAGCGCCCAGCGTCTCCCATGCCAGTCTCCCATGCCTGCAGTGGGAGAACCAGAGGAGTGGCCTTAAGCTGAGACAGGGAAAATTCACATCAGATATTGGGAAAAAAATTGTCACTGTTAGGGTGGTCAGGCACTGGAATAGGTTGCCCAGGGAGGTGTTGGAGTCACCATCCCTGGAGGTGTTTAGGAGGTGTCTGGGTGCAATGTGGTTTGGTGGTTTAAAGGTTACAGTGGTAGTGCTACGCTGATGGTTGGACTGGGTGATCTCGAAGGTCTCTTCCAACCTTAACGATTCTATGGTTCCCTAAGGATTTCCCATCTCTTTTTCCTTGCAGCTGTGCTACCTGCAGTTAGCTGTACCTTAGCGTTTGGGTGGGCTGCTCGGCATTCCTGAGTGCCCTTTTCAGGTCTACTTCCTAAGCAGAGTGGTGCAGCCCGGGGTTGCCTTGCAATGGAAACTTCCAGCCCTGAAGTCTGGCTGTGGACACCTCCTCCAGAGGCAGGACACCCTGTCCCTGTTGACAGTAAACACTGCCCTCACCTAAAAAAGCTGCTTTCAGCTGGGTTGGAGATGGTGTGTGGTGTTAAAGGCTGCGGGGATCCAGTGAGCACTGGTCTGGGCAGCTTCCTGCAGGTGATGAGCAGATCAGGCAAGTTCCCTTTGTCCTCTGCATCACAAGTACTTGTGTCTCACTTTCTCATTCAGTAAACATTGTCTCTTGGCAAGGAAGCATCACAATGAAAGTAAAATTGGTAGGTTGCCTTTCTCCAGAAGGAGAATTGTAACATTACATTGTTTTCCTTTTATCTGCAAAGCTCGTTTGCTTTTTCCTGCCTCTTCCATGAATATAATAAAAATAAAGCTGATATGAGAGTGGCCTTGCTCAGCCAGAATGGACCTGAACTTCAGAGGTTAGTTCAGGCTCTGGTGATGTACTAAACATGTAATACTAATAGCATTTCACATCTGCAGCATTCCTGTCATTGTTTTACACTCCTGAGCCTGGGATGATCCTGTTAACTGGAAAGGAGAGTGTTGGTGGCTGACAGTCCTGCATGTCTATGAGTCTGGCATGAACTTGCCAGCTGGTCCTCTTAACTACTAGCCACTGCACTTCCAATAATTCTCACTTTGAAAATCATCTCTAATTGAGACTTTTTCCCATTGACAGACTTGCTTTGTTATTCTGTTAAAGGTGTTTAATATGTTGGTCCATCTGGTCACTTCTAAAGCCCATCTAACATCCAGAATTTCCCTTGGAAAGGATAATCACACTGCTCCTGATGGGAAAACCCCTTCTTCCTTTCTATAGGAAATACTGCTTTAAAATCTATCTCTCATTTCAAAATACATTTTTGTCAGTATTAGTATTAAAACTAATCCTATTTATAGGTGTGAAAATCTCACTTTGGATCTCTCTCCATGTCTATAAAAAGCAAAAAGGGATTTCAGTACAGCAGCTTTTGAAGGAAGTTACACTGTTCAGTCTTATCAGTCTAGGAGAAGTGGATTCCTTATCAGCTTGCTTCCATCTCATTCCTTTTCTTTATGCAGAGGATGTTTCCTGAACACCCAGAAGTGCTTTTCCAAAATTCAGAAACCACACCACACGGGAGGAAGTGACTCAATAATGTAAAGGCCACTGCTGCTTCGTTCCCAGTCTTCTTCAACAATAGGTTATTCAACAAAATAATATCCTTATTTTATATTCCTCTCTTGTCCTTTCTGAGATGCAGGGTAGGAAGCTGATGCTGTAGGTAGACAAGCACTTGAGAGTCTTTGCAGACACGAATTAAAAGAAAACCTACTGATTTGATTTTGAGGATGTAGATCTTACTGTTCACTTCTTCCACTGTGTTCACACGTGTTTCAAATCTTCCACTTGTCTCTTCACTTCTGTTTTTTCATCCCTATGGGCTTAGTGCTGTTCTGCACATTGGCTCAGTTGTCACCTTGGCACCTTTCTAATCTCTTTAAAATATTTAATTTTAACATGAGTTTCTATAAATAGAGTCTTTTGTGTGAGTTTGCTCAGACTGGATTTTCTGCAAGATGTGTATCATCACTAAGTGTAAGCAAAAAGTCAGTAGGTTTTTATGTTCTGCTCCATGTGTCTGTACCTCATCCCAGTTGCAGTTGGGTTGGGAATGAGTCCTTCCAGTCTGCCCCAAATGGGAACCTGAACTGAGGTCTGGGCACAGAAGGGAATGTGATGGATGAACAGAACTTGGTCTGATTGCTTTCCTGGTCTTGAAGATGCTGGGCCTGGGCTTTGTAGTGCTTTGAGGTGGCTTCAGAAATGTTTTTCAAGTAGAACTTATTGGTGCACGTGGGGCTCTGAAGCAGCATGTGACATTCTTCATGTGGTCTGGGTCACGGAGTGCTGCTGCCTCTCTCTCCTTCCCCAGCCCCTCCAAACTGACCTTTTAAGTCTTTACAGAATTTATTACACTTTTTCAAGGTGAGTGTCTCTGGTGTTCAAAGGAGCTTCTGGCTCTACAAATCTGACCAGAGTGGTCAGTAGCCCCTTGCTGTACTTTGCTGTTCACCTGTGGAAGGCCCAGGTTCATTCAGATGCCATCTATGTTAATCTTTATGTTCCATGTAAATGTCATAACAAACGGACTAATTTTGCTGTGTGAGAATTTTTGAAGTCTAGGAGGTTTTTTTTTAATAAACCCAGGG
Source organism: Aleadryas rufinucha (assembly GCA_013397815.1). Taxonomy (NCBI): domain Eukaryota; kingdom Metazoa; phylum Chordata; class Aves; order Passeriformes; genus Aleadryas; species Aleadryas rufinucha. The sequence goes on along the minus strand of VZTH01017362.1, from coordinate 205,274 downwards.
GTGAAAGAGTTGATCTCGTTAATGAAGAATGAAAATACCCAGCCTCACATTTATGCAAATTTACTTTTAGATTGGTTGGTTTGTTTTGGGGATTTTTTGTAGTTGCATACCTGAAGTGCATTCTTCTAATGGCAGCCAGTGAAACAGCATTATATGGAATTATTGGGGAAAACAGTTTTCTTGTAATATATGTCAAGATGAACTGACTCTTTAGTGTGTATGCTCAATTAAATTTCCTTGGAAAACAATATTGTATGAATTAGTAAATGGATATGGAGGATGTACAGATGAGGAAAAAATACACCTACTTCCTCTAGTCAATGTCCTTTCCCACAGAAAATATTTTCTTTCCTCTCTCTTGTACAGATCAAGCACATGATGGCTTTCATTGAGCAGGAAGCCAATGAAAAGGCTGAAGAAATAGATGCAAAGGTAAAAATGGAAGTTCACTGTCAGTAAGTGCAAAAGGAAAACTGCATCCCACATCCTGTTTTGAAAGTTGAAGTCAGAGCAGAGCTAGAACACCTTTGTAAGCTACAGCTGATTTCTGTTTAGTTATTACATAGCAAAAAATGGTGTACCAGATGAAGTTAGCACTTCTTAGCTTTTGACAAATGAAAACAACTCAGAGCTGGTTTTAGTCAAAGTTTTGGTGGTTCTCAAATATAAATTTATTTGTATGAAAATTCACTCCTTTTTTTAAGCAATCGGGAGAGCTGAGTGGTAATGTGACTCAATTGGATTAAGTAGAACACCTTTCCCCACTAAATTAGTATTTAAGGCATGAGTTGAATTACTTGCAGAATTCTTCACTTGGGTTAAGCCATGAGAGGCTGGGTTTAATATTAACCTGGTGATAGAGTATAGATGTTTACTAAAGAAGGATTAATGGTGCCTTTCAGCCCCAACAATCTGCATTATACCACTTCTGAAATGCCTTGTTGGTGTTGGACCCAGCATATGTGTTGCTAATAATATTTAATTTCCCTTAAACATTTAGATTTACACAAATATGAGGCTTTACAAAAAGAAGTAACAGCTGTGCTGTCATTCTCCTTATGTAGGAATTACTTAAAGAGGTGAAGGGTTTTTATATGGAACCATAAATTGTATCATCCTATCTTGTCTCTGAATATGCTCTGTTACATTTTGGTTCTGTTTTTTTCAGCCCAAGGAATCAATTTCCACTTCAGTTATTTAATTTTTACTGTAGGCAGAAGAAGAATTCAACATTGAGAAGGGTCGCCTTGTTCAGACACAGAGGCTGAAAATCATGGAGTATTATGAAAAGAAGGAGAAACAAATTGAACAGCAAAAGAAAATGTAAGTTGCTTGGGTTAGATGGCTGACTTCAGAGCCTGAGCTCGCATTTTGTTGCCAATTTTACACAAAATTCTTCTTCCCTTGCAAACAGGCAAATTGTAGACAACCTATTTAGTTCTAATTATGAGTTTCTGGTTTTTTCTGGGGAGAAATTACCAAAGCTGAGGCACAATAGTATAACTTAGTGTGTTGAAAGAATCCTTCATATTTCTTTATAGAACTCTGCCCCTGGTCTGTTACTTTGGGACAAATGATCATGTCAGGTTTAATTTGGGTGGGTCTTCACTGAAGAAAGGGGTTCTGCAGTTTAATCTTTTGTGCAAGTTCAGAAACAGATTCAAACAGGTGAACAGACCTCATTATTGAGTGTTGTAGGATTGTTACCTCTAAATGCAAAGCTTGCAGTTAAATGTTACAGTTCTTCTGTCAAAGGCTGATGGATTGATTCAACTTTATCATGCAACTTGCAGTCAGATGTCCAACCTGATGAATCAAGCAAGGCTGAAGGTCCTCAAGGCAAGGGATGACCTTATTGCAGTGAGTATCTCTGAAATAAACACACTGAGTCTCTGTTCCTACCATATGTTAGGAAATGGAACCATTCTCTAAAGAAAATATGATTTTTGGTTGAGTGACGTTTGCTTCAACATACAAAAATGGCTTTCCAAGCTGCTCTGAAAAGGCCTTGAGGATTCAGTCCAGCTTTGCTAATCTCCTTCTTTGCACAGTTTCCATTACCTGCTGGTTTAGGGAAACACAGTGGTCTGCCAGGAGCATTGCAGGCAGTGTTGTACCTGTCATTTGCACAGTAGCTTGTTTCTTTAAAGAGCAGGAACTGCCTCTTGCACAGTTGGTAGAACTTTGAAGTTCTGTTTGCCTGAAGCAACGTTTATGTGCAAAAACCCAGCATGGCATAAGCAAGGAGGCGTAAACCACCACCAGCTGGGATTTTTTGTGTCCTTCAGTGGCCCACAGCTCATGAAAAGTTTTGCTCCTTGTTCTAGTAGGTGACCAGTGTGTGTGTGTTGACATAGAGGGTGAGTAATCATTGATCAGGGCAGGCCACGTTCAGGCTTGGTTTGGGTTTCCTGTGTTTGTCTCTCACCACGTTCAGTGTGTCCCCATTCTGCTCACCGAGCAGTGAGCAGGTTTGCTGTGCTCTCCCAGAGACAGTTTGGGTGTTCCATGTTCTGCTAGATGGGGCTGTTGAGCCGTTGGAAAAGCCTGAGAGAGCCGTGGAAGTCAAAAATAAAAGATGGGGTAAATGTTCAGGTTGATGCTGCCGTGAAAAAGAGGAGTTAGCAGAAGAAAATCGCCAGTTTATTGACTCTTTAAACTGAGTTTCAAACTTTAGATTGTATTTCCAGAGAGGAGGAAGGTGGGTGGCTCAAGAGCTAACTCTGTTGTGTTAGTCTCTGCTGGGTAATCTCTTCCTCATTTATCTGCTGACTCAGCCTCATGCTTCTGAGTAATTCTAAACACACTTCCTCATTTTTAAGCCATTTAAAGTCACATGCTGCTCACTCTTTCTTCCCTTATCAGATCTTTGGCTTCTTTCATGAAGAGAGATGTGCAGTTCCAGAAATGCATTGTTACTCTAGGGAGGACAGAATAACTGAGTTTGACCATGACAGTAAATTGTGATGGTTTTATCCTCGTACTGATTGTGTTACTGTGCACTCTTTTTCTAAACACCAGGAGGTAGGACAGGAAAGAAAGGTTTATACCAAGTCATGGAGTTTCTTTATCTGAAGTATTTCTGATGGTTCAGTTTTAGGAGCTTTGAGTTGACTCAAATTTCTTTAAAATTTCTTCAAAATTCAGTCCCATCCAATACTGATTTGCTGAGTGAAGATAATCAAGATAGCTACTTCAAATTAAAAATAAGCTCTCTCTTTTAAATTTTGACTTGCATTTACTTACAATTAAAGAATACCTAACCTGAATATTATTTGATGGAGAAATAGATTAGACTTCTTTGCTCAACCATAAAGCTGAAAAAAATTTATTTGGACAACTGTATTATTTTACATTAAGCGATTATTTACTACATATTTCGTTTATCTAAGTTAACATTCTAAGTACCATCCTTTTGCTACTGAGCTCTCCCTTTTTGAACACAAAAGGAATTATTGTGAGGTTCTAATGAGTTCAGCTCAGGGCAGGAAGAAGGGAAGTGTTGGGCAGGGATAGTGTGCCATGCACAGAGATGGAGGTCTAGCTTGGATGAACACCAGCTGGAGTGTACGTTTACGTGTTGGCAGGGTGTGAGAGCTATAATAGAAGTACAGAAAGTTGGTAGGCATGAAACCAAATGCCAAACAGATGGGCTCTGCTGATCTGATTTCTTCTGAATGTAGGATTTGCTGAATGAGGCCAAGCAGAGACTTGCCAAGGTGGTGAAGGATACTGCCAGGTACCAGACACTGCTGGACGGACTAGTTCTACAGGTAACTATTTAAATTGTAAAAAATGGATCATTGCTGTCCTAGCCCCCTAAGTTTCTCTTGTCAGAAAGAGCCCACTGGAAGTAACAGTTGTATTGGAGTCTGGATCAAATGTTGCTCGGTGATCCTTGAGTTTTAAACATCACTTCAGTATCTTTGAGTCTTGGATTCTGAACAGAACAGGTTGTGGCTTATTTTGAGGTGTAGAACCTGGTATACCAGCAGCAGTTCCATTGTAGGAATAATTGCAGATGTGCACACACACATTTTAGGGTGCACACATTAAGCTCCTGCAGTAATCAGTTGGATCAAATTGGATCAACCTTTGGCAGAGGCTGTTTCTCCAAACCCACAAGTCAGTCGATACCCGCTTCGAAAATCTTCTTGGTATTTGAGACTTAATAAGCCCTGACAAATTTGACAAATTTACTGTAGTATGGAATGTGCCTGTGACAGAAGCAGGCACAGAAAACAGAAACCAGAGCTTTGCTTGCCTGGAAGCACATCCTCAAGCCCCAGGAATGAGCTGCTCAAAGTCCAGTAAGCGTTGGCCAGGTCAGTCCTGTGAGCTCTGGTGCCTCCTTCTGGCACAGACTGGTCCTGTTGCTGTCAGCTCCCTGGAGCCACCCACGAGCTCTGTCACACTTGGGTGGCAGAGTTTTCTCAGTAGTGTCTGCTACCAGCTTGTGCCTCCAAGTGGGTGTTGTTTCTTTGTCACACTCAGGCCTGGTATTGCTGTGCATCAAACAAACCTTTCTTGCTCTTGCAAATTGGCCACGCTTGTCTTGGCTCGTTATGTTAGATCCAGTGAGGGATCTGTGCTCACAGCTGGACTAGATGATCATTGTAGGTCCCTTCAGACTGGAATTAAACTTATTTTGTTCTGTTCTAGTCTCAGGTGTTACCACAGGAACTGCAAGGCAGGAGTTCTTAGAACAGGCATCTGAAACTGCTGCATGTCTTCATGAGCTTGGTTGCATGCTCTGTCTACTTAGACAGCAGTGATCTTTATGTGTACATGAACATTAACTGGCCCACATAATCCTGAGTTTCCATATGTTCAGTTGCACTTGAGTTCCAAACACATCATCCATATTTAGGCTCTTCCCCAAATATTGGTGCTGTCCTCTCAGAACGCCTGCGGGAGGTGAACTTGTGAGCAAAGAACTGAATAAAAGAGGCTGATCTTGCTGGGGCTTGGATTTCAAATTGATCACCTTCTTTCCTTTCTTGGGGTTAAATAATTCTGGCAATGAAAACGTTAACTTCTGAAACTGAAATGGTTATTCCTTGCAGGGATTCTACCAGCTGCTTGAGCCCAGATTAGTTGTTCGGTGCAGGAAGCAGGATCTCCCCATGGTTAAGGTAAGACACCTGGAATAGCTGGGCAGTGCCCTGCTCACAGAGGCTGAGACCTGACTGCAGATATTTGCTGCTCAGATGCCCCTCTCTGTGTGGTATGAGCACAAGCTTTGCTTGTTGCACTTGTGTTGCAGCTACAACGTGCTTCCAAAGTTGGGGATCATTTCCCTGCTTGGATATTACCTTGGAAACTTCAGATATTATTAAGAATAATAACTGGGTTTGGCTCAAGAGCCAAACTGAAATGCATTTGCTTAATTAAAAAAAAAAAAAAGAGGCCTCAATCCCTTCATTTTATTAGTCCAAGTGATTGAGTGATCAAACCCAAGTGCTGCAGCAGCATTTGTCAGTGCTAACTGGAGGTTTATCTTGTGTCCCAGGCTGCTGTACAGAAGAGCATTCCCGTCTACAAAAATGCCATAAAAAGGGATGTGGATGTTCATATTGACCAAGACAGCTTCCTGCCAGAAGATATGTAAGGAAATTGGGATTGTTTTGTACAGGGCACTAACTTAATGCAACTTTTCAAGCCACAGCTCATATTAGAACATGAAGTGTGGAATGTCCTCAAAGTGGCTGCTGCTGTTCTTGTGGAACTGGCACTTCTTTGTGTTTGTCAGACACAGACTCTGAAGTAGGGAATAACTGTGCATAGGAACTGAACTGGTCTTTTAAGGAGTGAGAATATGGATGTAGCCATGCTTTCTGTCTCAGGATGGTCCAAAATGAGTCTTAAGGTGCTATTTTGAAGGGACAAATTGCATAGCTCCACTTACATTTAAAACATGCTAATGAGGACCCTTGCATATAGCTGTGGTCTCTGATAACTCCAAAGATGCTTTGCACTGCTGCTTCATTGGATCTCTTTGTGCTGATTCCTATTAAGGAAATAGGAATCCTTTTTGCTGATCAAAAAGGTTGTTTTTTAAAAAAGAGAAATCTTACCCATGTATCTGACTTGCCTATAAATGCTCATTCGGGATGTCTTTGCCTCATTCTGACTCTGACCCATGGATATCACTGAATTATTTCTTTTTTAATTGTCCATCTTTAGTGCTGGAGGTGTTGAAATCTACAACAGTGATGGTAAAATTAAAGTTTCCAACACCCTGGAAAGTCGGCTGGACCTTGTAGCCCAGCAGGTGAGTTTCTCCAACAACCAAAGTAAACAAAATACAATTAACTAGTTTGTTCCTTGTGATGAAATCCTTGTGTTCCCAAAGTGTCACAATAGTGCATGGGATCAGATTTCAATGGGAATGACAAGTAGGAAGTTATTTTTGGATGGAAAGAAGCAAATTACCTACTGGTTGTGCAGCAAAAAACTGTAGCTTTCCCCAGAATGATCCCTTTTGAATTAAGCTTAAGCATAAAACTGTAAATTATGATATTGAAAGCCTTGGTTATGACTGCAGTGCAGTCAAGATGCTGAAATGCTGAGTGTAATTTGAATTACTGAAGCTAGCTTGGGTACAAACTTTGGCTGAGACCTATTACATCCAAGTGCAAAAAACCCTAGCTCTGGCATCACTTTCTTACCCTGAAGTACAGGCAGTCCTTTGAGTCTATAGAGTAACAGGCAATGTGTGATCAGAGAAAGGCTTCAGAAAGCTCAGATGAACTGACTTGTTAATTTTGAAGCCAACCTAACTATCCCACAGTGCCTGCAGGAAGAGCATTTTATTGCCCATTTCACATAACTGATGTGCTCTTTCTTCACAGATGATGCCAGAAATCAGAGTGGCTCTCTTTGGTGCTAATGCCAACAGGAAGTTTTTGGACTAAACCTCTATGAGAGAAGGTGGGATCTGTTCCACTGCCATACTGAAGGGGATGCAAAAGCATCTGCTAATTTAAAATCTTGAAATTTAACATTACTGTGTCATCCAGTATCTGTTCTTCAATTGAATAATTTTGCATACCTGCTGTGCTTAGCCTCTCTACTTGTGGTTAGAATGCATTGCTCAAAGGATGTGAAGACATACATATTCATCCAGAAGTGGCACTAGAAAGTGGAGGCACTTGGGCTCTTGGCTTTCCTTACACTGTTGTGACTCTATATAAAGACAAGTGGTCCATTTAGGGTCACTCTCTTTGCTTTGGCCACATCTCTCTCAAGTTGTCTGATCTGTGAAGTAAATTACTATGCTGCTGCTGGTGGCAAATCCCCTTTCAGTTATGGTTTTCAGTGTTATAGAGGGCATGTATTCCTTCCCAAGGTTAGTAGTTTAATTCATGTTACTCGGTCAGGCATTTCCTGTTCTGTATATGTGATTTAAAAAAAAAAAAAAAAGCCTGAGCCTGTAAAACTCTATTTATTAAAATAAAAATGCGTGTGTGTATGGAGTTCCTTGTCACTTCTCTTGGGGCATTGGCAGCAACCTTTGAAAAGTGGGATTGTTTGTGTAAGGACTTCAAGGACTTCCCACGTGAGCTGTGTGTGTGAAGTGTTCTGTGAAGCTGGAATTCAAGTGCAAGGAGTAGTGTCAAGCTGTTTGCAGGAATAATGTTGGATTGTAGGCCAGGCTTTTGAGTAGGACTCCAGGATTCTGGAGCACCATTCTCCCTGAAAAATGGGTCAGTAGTTTTGCTCCCTCAATCTTCTGTGGCAGGAGAGAGCTACAGTAACACAACTGTGCTACTTAGATAAAACAAACACAATCCATTTCCAGGCACGAGCTTGTTGCTTCTGTGCAGGAGATCCAAACCATGCCCTGACTCTTCTTAATGCTCAATTCTGAGACTTTTTTTGTGAAAATAGAAGCTGATGAATTACTACTTAAGTATGTTTTGAAATCATCTTCTCTAAATATTGCAGTGATTCAGGAATGGTAGGAGTTTTACACTGTGCCATGAAGAGCACTTGCCAAGCTGCAGCAGCACTGCTTTATGCAGTGTTTTTAACCTGAGGCCCTTATCTGTGTGGCCTTGTGTAAAGTAGACTCTAAATGCTAGATAAGCCTTTTGCTGCCTGACTTCTCTCAAATGGAGATTAACTGCTAAGAAAATCCTGATTCCAGGCTTATTTAATCTGTGTCTGGAAGAAATGCTTTAAATTTGCTCTTAGGAAATAAGATTATTTAGCAAAGTTGGGTTTTTTGGTTTTACTGCTCTTTGCTGGTGCATTTAGGTGCCAGCTCTTGTTTTCCACATAGACGTTTATGGTATTTATTCCTTTAGTGCTTTGCTTTTCAGCACATGGACTGGACAGTAAATGTGTCTGGATTAAAGTCCCCCTCTTCCTAGATTTTGGATAGCTATTACAGCTTTTGTCTTTACAGCAGTCACTGCAGCTGCTTGTGTGTGACAAAAGGAGATTCTTTGTACAGGATCTGATGGTCTGTTTCTTTCTTGGAGGTAACAAGAAAGAATCCAGTTTTCAATAATAATTCAATAATTTCAAATATCCAGGTCTTGCATACTTTTGAAAAGCAAAATAATAACTAGCAAAGTGACTGTGATTCTCATACTGGAAGATGTTGGAGTTATTTACTGTTTACTTTTCTCTGTTAGTTTTGTATCTTCCTGCTCAGGAAAGAGGAAGAAACTTGTTACACTTGGATTCAAAAATTGAATGTCCTCCAGAATGTGTTCAGTGTTAGTCAATGACAGCAGTGATTCAAAGCAGGTCATTAAAAAGGGTCTGAGGTTTATGTACATCACAGCTGAAGTCCAGGACTTGTGGGATTGTACCCCCTACAGCTCCCCCCAGGCTGACTGAGGCATTATCTGAAACATCCTGGTCCTTTATTCCAGGTAATAGGAACTGTTACCAAGTTTTTTTACCTTGGAGATGTAGAGAAAAATGGGATATCCCAACCAGGTGTACCTAGTGTAGTTAGCAACCCTGTTATGTCTTCATCCAGACTTCCTTCAGTGTTTGTACACAGATTTTTGGAAGTAAAATGTGAAACAAAAGCAGCATTTCAGGAGGATTTCAGAGTTCTGCTGGACAGTTGTTGCAGCACACTTTTGTGAGTTGAACTGTACTGCTGAACGTGGCCTGATGACCTAGGGCAAATCAATGAGAATATTGATCTTTATTCATCTTTGGATAAGCATGCATAATATTCCAGTTGGGCACAGTAAACAAGCCCTAAGCCAGATCAGCACATTAAGAAACTGGGCAAATACAGGGAACAAAGGAGGCATTAAATCAGGAAAAAATTATCTTCAAAGTTGTGATGGGAGAGGCCAGCACTGAGATGGTTCAGTCTAATGGAAAAGGAGTCAGGGAAATGGATCATATTGCACTTGTTCTGGCAATGGAAAATTTAAGAGCAGGCTTGACACTAAGTGGTCACCAGAGGACTTGAAATGTTCCTGCACACCTGAATCACAACCCTGTTTTAGAAGGTAGTTTTCACACCCTGGGGGTATTAACATTAATCAGGGATATGGGGCTGTATGAAGGATCCCTGGAAGTGCATGCAAGTGTCAAGAAGAGGAAAGGCCTGGAAGAAAACACCCAGAAGCTGGCAGGAGGAGGGTACCTTGCTTGCTGCACAGCTGCTGATGTTAGCAAGCAGAATCTGCATCTGGAAAACAGAAAAGTGTGAGCTCATACCTTATACAGCCCAACAGCACACACAGACCAGGCTGGGGCCACCTCCATGGACACACAGCCTGTGCCTGAAATAGCTGGGGAGGTTCAGAGAAAATTACCCATTTATTCTTTTCCAAAGACAGTGCACTGAAGGAGGAAGGGAAAAATTTGGAAATAAAAGTGAACCACCCCAAGGGAAAATTCAAAGCAAAATAAAAAAATTTCTTTGGTGAAGTGAACTCTGAGCTGTGATTCTGGGGAGCAAAGGCTTGATAGTGCAGTAAAACAACTTGGCAAAAGGTGTTTAGCCCTAAGCAAGAGCCCAGACAGATTTCAGCATGGTTTGGCTGGGTGTGCTGTTTGATACAGGCAGCTCAGAGAGGCAGGTGGGGGCCCCATCCTGCCTCTCAAACATGTTTGCAGGGAACAGGCCGTGACAAGAAGGCCCTTCCAGGGCTGGGAAGTTCCTGCTGCTCTCAGCCAAAGTAGAGCTGGCTGGGAAACCCCAAATCTGTCTTCCTAGGCATCTCATTCAGAGCATCCCATACTGTTTCTTTGGCTTTGCTTTAGAGAAAGCAAGAAAAACATCTGTACAGGAGCATTCTCGGGTTAAAATCATACTGACAATGTGCCAAAAATGTCATTTCCCAGCCCTTGTTACATGCTGGAAATCAAAAGCTGTGGAAATCAAGGCTACCACGTTATTTTAGGTAGTTGAAGGCTGATTTTTTTTGGGAGAGACTGCAAAGAAACTATCAAGGGTGGTCCCCCCCAGCATTTCTGGAGGCCTTTTTTCCTTCCTTTATCCAAGAGGGTTTGCAGGAGATCAGCTCCTTTTCCCAGACAGCCCCTGACCCACATACCCACTGCCTGAACACCAAGTGACTGCACAAACCCCAGCCCAGTGCAAACCTTGGGGCTGTTCAGCTCTGCGTGGCTGCAGGGTACCAAACACAGAGGCAGCACCCTGACACGTGGCTGGAAGGGGACAGGAGAAGGGAACAACTGTCTTAGCTGGAGAACTGAACACAGGTAAGGGAGAGGGGGACACACTGAAGTATTCCTGGTATTGGGAGGGGCAGTTATCTTCTGCAAAACTTCTTCCATCCACACGTGCAGAGTCTCCACCTCGCTCCCTTGGGACCACTGCCTGCAGTGCCACTGTGACTCCTTTCTCCCAGCAAAGGCCACTTTTGCTCAGGTGGTCACAGACAAAACCTCCTTGGAACGTCTTGAGAAAAGCTGGTGCTTCTCAGAGGGCTCCAGAAGGAGAGAGGAGCCTCACTACCAGCAGCAAAATGCCAGAAGTTAGTCCCAAAGCAGTGCTTGGGTGGCAGCACAAGAAAATTATTAATGTCTAAAAAATTAAATTATGCCTGGTTTTCCCACATGCACGTGAAATAAAGCAGTTCAAGCACAGCCAGTTGTTCCATGCTTCTGCTCTCAGCTCCAAACACTTTGAAGGAAGATGGTAGCATCACTAGCTGGGGCTGGGACAGCAGGAGTTGGGAGGCTCCTTTCACCTGCTACCTGGGTGACTTGCCAGGGGTCCTTGCCACCACTGTTGGGCTCTGTGGGGTAGGACTGCTGAGTCTCTGGACTTTAGGAATGGGCACACGAGAATTTTAACACTCAGGACATCCACATCCCACCTCTGTGTGGCAGGAGGTGCTGCTGTTCTGTGTGTGGGGGAACCATTCTTGACTAAGAGCACGAGCAGTTCATCATTCATGCTCTAAAATCTTGGCATTTGAAGTGTTAATCCCAGCATAACCGTGACTACAGCTGCAATGCAGGCTAAAGGTGATCACCCATTAAAAAACCTTTAAAAATGTTACTTCTCCAGCTCTGCCAATGCTGTTCTGCAGCAGGACATTCCTTGGTCTCCTCTGCCTTACGTTGGCAGGCACGAGCTGTTTGCTTTCATCCAAGCTGAAGCATTTGCCTTTCAGTTTCGCCAAGTGACCTCTTGTGAAGTCATCTGGAGTTGTAAAGTAAATTGGATCAACCATCTGGCTTTTTTTTCTGTTCCCCATTTAATATATTGCTACCATATCTCCCTGCATCTGAATGGTTTTATTGCTCTGTGCTAACCATTCCTTTTTCATCCTGCATTTCCCTTTTCCATGGAGCACCAGCTACACGTAGTGACTGGAAGGTCTCTGGCTGTGTTGGGCTCGGGGGAAAAAGAGGAGAGAGGCAAACCCTTGGATCTCACCAAAGCTTGGCTGCTTTATCTCCATAAAGAGGTGTCCATGCTGCTGAGTGAGTTTCTGGCATTCAGGCATCACCCTTTGCTTTGATTTCAACCTTTTGGCTGGGAATTTAGGCCAGCCCTTTTGGCGGTGCACCCATACTGGTAAAAGTAAAAAGCATATACTAGGGAAATACGCCACAAATAAATGTGTTGATTTATAACTTTTATGCAGGTACTACTGGACTAACTATATTATAAAACATAACAAAACTAGAAATTAAGAAAGGATTATATAAGTATGAAATAAATATTTTTTATTTATTAATAGTGCAAACTGTATTTTCCTCCTGCACCCCAGCAGTGTTTTCTTCTGCATGCACCTCACTTTTGCACCTCTGATGTACCCAAAAGGCTTTCCATGCTGGTGAATAGCAGTAACCTCAGTGCTGGAGGTGTTGTATCACACCCTGTGCATCCACAGGGGTCTCAGGACTTCAGCAGAGGCTGGGGAACCCCCCCAGGACTATGAAGGGATAAGAGGGCTGCAGGAATTTGCAAGGGGCAAAGACAGACCTCTCCAGGGAGTTTCCTGGTCGCTGTGGGAAGCTGTGACACCCCTCAGCTCCTCCCAGCCGTGTGGGGTGGGAGGTTCAGGCAAAGCACCCCCCTGGGTGATGGGTCCCTGTGCCTCCCACCCAAAAAGCACCAAATGCCAGAGGCAGGGAAGCAGGGTGGAAAACCCGTGAGGCATTCCAGGCTCACCCCACACCGCTGGATGCGGTTGGTGGGAGCAAAGGCTGCCTTTCCCTGCTGGCACGGCCCGGACTGCAGGGAGTGCCAAAGACAAAACGGGGGTTTGGAAAGCAAACAAAGGAAGGGAAGGAAAATATCTTGGAGAGAAGATAGAGAGCATTACGAGTCTCTGGGGAGGCGCAGGGGGTGCGTGCGCACACGTGAATGGAGGATGCAGCGAGCGGCCGCTTTGATCTCCCACAACATCTGCTCCGTGGGCATCCTCCTGTGGGGCAGGCCCAGATGATGGGAAGGGGATGCAAACCCACAGCCTGACGCTGTTTCCCAGGCTCCAAGGCCCCTCTCCTTCAAAGCAGCCGGGCGGCATCAGCCCTGCAGGAAAGGCGGCCGCTTGTGGGCTTGTGGCTCCGGCCCTGGCTCCTCGCCCTTCCCACACCCCCAGTGCCCGGGGTAAACGCTTTGGTGCCCGGCCCCAGCCCCTCAGACCTCTCTGAGCCATGTGGGGCTGTGGCCGTGGCATGAAGTGGTGTCTGGGCTGCAGGGAGACAGCTAAAGCAGGGCCTGGGGAAAGGAGAGCGGCCTTTGGGGCTTTAATTTCAGTGAGGCCTGAGGACGGGTGCTCTGAGCCCAGCCGGCATGTCGTGCCCCCTGGGATGGGCATGGCACACCCGGGGACGAGGAGGGCTCTGTTTAGTGTTTGGGTGGTGGCAGATGCTAAATGCCAACGGGCCTGGGGTCAACACCCAGCGTGCAAAGTCTCTGCACGATTGATCTCGGTGTGAGGGGATGTCAAAGACACCAAACCCCAGCGCTGCTGACTCAAGTGCACACAGACAAAGAGAGGTTTGGGTTTGGTGTGAGTCAGGCAGCCAAAATGCAGATGGAGAGGGGAGAACTACAGGGAAGTGGTGTGGGCATTCAGGCACACAGGCTATCAAGCCTAGCAGTGATTGGGGAGCAGAGGATCATTCCTACACACAGGTCAGGTTTGCCTTCTCCTGACTTTCTGAGGGACTTGTGTGCCTCCCAGTCCAAGGAGCTACCTCACACAGCACAAGGTTCTCAGTTTGAGGTGTAAAAGGTGGACAGACCCTCATCAAACAAGGAAATAAGGAGCACATTTCTCTCTATCCTGGTCTGCTGTGCCTGGAAATGAGCACACAGCTACATCCTAGGGGAAAAAACTACCCTGGTTGTCATGCAAGCGATAGGGCTGGAAAGGAAGGTCTGGGTGTTACAAGGCCATGCTTGGCATTACAAAGGGGACAGGGGAAACATTGCAACCCTCCCTTCTGACCCCAAAACCCAGGGGCTCTCCAAGGGCCTGATCAGGGCGATAAGTGACAGAGTAACTTCCCAAGGGAATCTGTGTTTAGCAGCCGGGAAGTGCAGCAGGATGCATTTCCCTAGGGAAGCGGAGATCGCAGGGAGGGGAGGCAGGGGCAGGCAGCCAAGGGAAGCAGAGCAGACTGGTGTGCACAGGCTGCATTTCCTCAGGGGAGATTTGTTTCATATGCAGGTATGTCTTCAAAGGGGACACCCACCGGGGTGCAGGGGAGAACGTGCTCCAGGGATGAACTGCCCCCCTGGGAACTCGAGGGGAGAGGCAGGTGTCTGTGGGAGCCAGCCATTTCCCAGGGGGCAGTTGCAGTTTGCCGCTGATTTTCCTAACAAAACACAGTCCTAGGGGATCTTCCAAACACCCATGCAGCCTGGAAAAGCCAGGGACCAATAGCAGCTGGGATTTGGGAGGCTGTAAATCCACTGGCATCTCCCATTTTGCCCAAATTCCTGCTGGAGTTACGGTGCTGATGCAGCTGGCTGCTCTGCAGGGCTGGCTCTGGGCACAACCTCTGTGACACATCTTATCCCACTCTACTGAAGCAGCAAATTGTAATCCAGTGTCACTCTTGGGAAAGAAAATTAAAGCAAACTCTCAAATCTCTCTTGTGATGATGCCA